>CATIWF010156205.1:0-13912 GCA_949630135.1 Balakata baccata | reverse complement strand
GGTATATATACGTATTAACATTAAACTATAAGATGGAATTGAAAGAAAAAGTTTTTTTTAATAAGAGATTTTTATTTTGAGTTTTGAATATATATCATTATTTACTTTTAATTGGCCTATTAGCCGCTTATAAAATAAAATGTCATCACTTTATGTTAATTGACACTAATACCCTTAGATAATGTATATTCTTTTCTTGCTGCCTTCTGCCATTAATATAACTTTTGGGCATATGAATGGCAACGACATATATTTATTTTCATTATAAAAAAAAAAAAAAGCAACGATATATATACAAAAATAAATAAATAAGTATTAAAATCCTTGTGGATCGGGTGATTGAAAAAAAAAATAAAAAGGGAGTGAATTCTAGAGTACGGATATAGAGATCGGCTGGTTGAGGAAGAGGAACATACAGAAGTAGAAGAAGAACAGAAGATGAAGATTTCCGTTAAGACTTTGAAGGGCTCTACCTTCGAACTCGAAGTGAAACCTGAAGACACCGTATGCCCAATTTCTTTTATTTTTTTATATTTTCGAAATTATATATTTCTTGTTTAGTAGGGTTTTTTTTCCCCTTTTACTTGCTTTTGGTTAGCTAATTGTTTGATTGATTTGGGAAAATAATGAATTGGATATGGATTTTTTAGTGTTCGGTTAAATTACGATAGTTACGTGTATCGAGTTCCAATTTTGCTTTGTTAAGAGGTGTTTAAGTTGGTTAGTGTCTTGATGGTTTTATTTCTATATTGTTATTTATTGGGGATTTCGATGCTGAATTAGGTTTTGGGAGTGATTATGGTTTTGCGAACTGATGCCTGTGTAGTTGGAATTTGATCTTTCGAAACTTTTGTAGTTGGAGTTTTGGAGAGTAAAAGTATTCCATTAGATTTGAATTACGTTTTAGTGTTTAGATAAAAAAAATATTAATTTGTATCATTTTGTGGGGAGATTATGTGATGATGGCCTAAGGAATGTGCTGTGGCGTATCATAAAACAGTGCTGAACCGTAGTTGTCTGGGTTACATGCACATCGTCTGTTGCTGTATATACATTGTATTGTGTGTTTTTAGTAGGGCATAAACTAAATAAAATGTACATCATTTTGGTTTTTCAAATTGAAGGATGTACTTTATTTCTAAGTACTAAAGTTGCTCAGTTATTGTTTTTTTTTCCCTTTCAACATGTCGGAGTAATAAGATAATTGAAGATATAGCTTTGCAGACATATTAGAGTATTAGGAAACAAAAGTTCACACGATATTGTTTCAATTATATGTTGTCTAATTTGTCAGTAAAAGTATAGTGTATTTCTAGCCTTTTTTATTTTTGTTAAAGTACCCTCCACATTTGTATTGTAATTGATCATCATGGGGATGTAATGGTTGACATGCTGCTTTGTTTTTACCTTGTCTAGTACTTTGATATAATTATTACAACAGTTTATTTACGTGATTATTTGGCCCAGATTGCCGATGTCAAAAGGAATATAGAAACTACTCAAGGGGCAGCTGTTTATCCTGCTGGACAGCAGATGCTTATTTATCAGGGGAAAGTCCTTAAGGATGACACAACAATTGATGAAAACAAGGTTGTTGAAAATAGTTTTGTTGTGATCATGTTAACAAAGGTGCGTTTCGCTAATAAGTCCTTTACACAATTTATTTTTGTTGTTTGTTATCCAGTGATTTATTTATTTGGTTTTAAGAAGTACTGTTGAACTTGTTATTATGTTATTTGATGGTAATGGTTTCCAGAAAAGTCTTTTTTATAGTTATAGTTTGTTTATATTTTTGCTAATTAAAGGAACGCAGTATTGCATCTGTTACATACATGTGTTAAAATACATTGTCATTGGTAATTGAACTTGTTTAAACACCCTTTTAGAATCTGTGTGAAAACTTGTTCATTGCAGAGGGTCTAATGTGAACTTAGGTAATTTTTTTGAATACCTATTCTGGACTTTCAGCCATTTTTTTCCTCCTTTTACTTACATTCAGACCCTGATTTCTTTTATCAATATTATATATTTATCTAAGTAATATACAATACTATTTGTATATGTAACAATATGGAATTGGTTATTGTGACTGTGTTAGTGTTTTTGTTTTAATTGTTTGCTTTTCATGCTTCTAGAATAAGAGCTCATCTGGGGAGGGTTCAACCGCATCAGTTGCTTCTACAACTAAGGTAACAACAAGATAGATGATGTATGTGATGCTTTCATGACTTGCATTGAAAAGGGATATACATATAGCGGCTTTTATGATTCGACGATGTCTTATGAATAGTTCTTGGCCTTTTGTTAATATAAATTTCTGCTCTGCGTGCTTATAGATTTGTTCATGTTAATAAGTTTAACATATGTTTGCTATATTTTATAAATATTTTTTGTTAAATCTCTCTCCCTGGTCTTCCTATGCACAACATTTTGATGTAAATTTTGTATGCAGGCACCACAGACAAGTTCCCCAGTATCAACAGCACCTCAAGCTCCCGTACCAACCTCAGGACCGTAAGTCTTAAGCTCTGTGATTATTACATGCATAATATTCATTCTACAGGATATAAATATGCATGTGTCTGATTTTCTGTTTGTGTTTTACTTTCACAGGCCTGCACCTGCATCTGCTCCTTCTGTAGTGCCAGCACCTGCTCCTTCACCAGCACCTGCCCCTATTTCCACAGCTACTGCTGTGTATGTACCTTCCCATCTTTCCCTTCCCATATGATCACGCCTATTGCATTGGAATGTATGGTTTTTGCATCTAAGATTTCAATACTATACATAAATCAGGTCAGAATCTGATGTTTACGGTCAGGCAGCATCTAATCTGGTTGCTGGAAATAACTTGGAGGGAACAATCCAGCAAATTCTTGATATGGGTGGAGGAACTTGGGATAGAGAGACTGTTGTTCGTGCACTTCGAGCAGCTTACAACAATCCTGAAAGAGCTGTTGAATATTTGTATTCTGTAAGTACATTCCTTTAAACACTCATGGTCAGCCAATATTTTGTGGAGTTAAGCTTATATAGAAGGAACACTCGCACAAGCATGTATAAACAAACACATACTGGGGTTTGCTTGTTTTGCTGAGTGGTACAGAGCTGAGCTGTTGCCTTACTGAAATGCAAGTTTGTTTGTAGTGTTATGAGATTAATCTTGCATCATAACAAATAGTTGTATTCTAGTGCTTTATTTGATGAAACACTAGTATGATACATTTTCATATTGATAGAGTATACTGTAGTTCCTGTGGAAGTTCATTATTTGATGCGCCATTGTCTATCTGTACTATGGTCAGGTGTGTTATTTGCATTTGTTTTAAATAAGCAATTTCGGCTATGAATCAACTCAAAGTCAACTGTAATAAACTGATCTTCATCTGAAACTAGTCATGGCCAGCTCTATGTACCTGATTTCCACAATTCCATCCACTTCTAGTGTGTTCATCCTTTTTTTATTTTATTTATTTATTTTATTTCATTTCTCTCAACTCCTTAATAAGTGCCATTTCTACCTTTCTATACTACTTTCCTCCACACCATTTATCTCTGCCCCTCCAATTTTGTTTCTCCTTTTGCAACTTTCTTATATATGCCATTTCCCAACCTTCCTATGCATATATTCATCTTGTACCTAATTCATCCTTTTACTTCTTCAGATCCATCTTTTCACCCTGGTTTCTGCCATGCTAATCCTGTGTAACAATATCTCACCGGGTTGAACTGCAGATTTACTGTACTCTCTCCTGTGTTATTTTGTTTATGCTGATGGTGAGACCTTGTTTCCTAGTAGTCCTTTATTTTTTTTCTCATGGATGTTGAAGATAAACTCATATTGTGACTATAACCTTTCAAGTGAAGTATTGCTGATACTTCATCTCGTTATCTTGATTTCTGTGTACTTTTCAACCTCTAGTACTTCTATGCTTCTTTATCCTATAAATTCTCTTCTCTTTGATAATTTTTGCAAATAGGGTCTTCCTGAGCAAACTGAAGTACCACCTGTGGCTCGTGTCCCTGTGAGTGGGGAAGCTGCAAATCCAGCAGCCCAACCTCAGCAGCCTGCACAACCATCACCAGTTCCTTCCAGTGGACCCAATGCTAATCCTCTAGATCTTTTTCCACAGGTAATTAATATGCATTATTGCATATCAATCAACTATATGTCTTGAAGATGGGTTCAAGCTATTGCTTCCATGTGCTTTTAACCTTTTTCTTTTGGTTGTATGTTTAGGGCCTTCCCAACATGGGTTCAGGTGCTGCTGGTGCTGGAACTCTTGATTTTTTACGAAACAGTCAACAGGTCTCATATCTACCTGTTCTTGTCCATCTCTGTTTATTTGTGACTTATTCAACCCAAGGGTATTGAAATCTTCTGTTTTTGGTCATTGTCAGTTCCAAGCATTGAGAGCTATGGTGCAGGCTAATCCACAGATATTGCAGGTTTATATATCCTTAACTTCTTTCTTCACTCAGTTACTTATATTTCTCATTTCTTGAGATAACTAATTGTAATTTTTAACTTACCTGCAGCCTATGCTACAAGAGTTAGGAAAACAAAATCCTCATCTAGTAAGGCTTATTCAAGAGCATCAGGCAGATTTTCTCCGCCTGATTAATGAACCTGTTGAAGGTGGAGAGGGGTAAGACTTGGTGTTGGTTGTGTTGAATTACTTGAGCATGCATCTTGTGCTCATTCATTATTGATGTGTTGTAGGAACATTTTGGGGCAGCTTGCTGATGCAATGCCACAGTCAATAACAGTCACACCTGAGGAACGTGAAGCTATAGAACGTGTAAGTTCTTCCATATCTTTAAAATGAGTTTCTTGGGGCATGTAGACCGTCTTTAAAAGAAATTTTTCTTGGGCCACAACAATATTAATTCTCATTGATTTTTTCACTTCATTTGATTATGCTGGTATCTGATATTCGTTAATGGTTATGAGGGAGAGGTGGTCTAAAAGGTATTCTGCTTATAAATGCCCCTTGCAGCTTCTTGCATTACAAAATAAGTTGCATGGTGCTTTTTTTTTTTTACTGGAGACAGTATGCTAATATTATCGATACTGATTTATTATTATAACAATATTAATTTTACTTGTGCTTGTTACTGTCTTGGTGATTGTTGATGGTCACCTGTTTATTTAACTCTTCCATCTATTTTCAGCTTGAAGCAATGGGTTTTGATCGGGCACTTGTATTAGAGGTGTTCTTCGCCTGCAACAAGAATGAGGAGCTGGCCGCCAACTACCTTTTAGATCACATGCATGAGTTCGAGGATTGATTCTAGTGGAAATTTATGCTGAATCCTTCTGCTCAATGACCTGGGAGAAAATGTTTTCTTTCTTTTTCCTTTTCTTTTTCTCCTTTATATTCTCATCAACTTCATTTTCTAAGTTTGGAGTAAGGAGTTTTATAACGTGAAGTTTCTATACAAGGAACAAGTTGTAACATGCCTTCCCTCCAGTTTCTCTTGTTAGGATGTTTGATTGATTGTCTTAGTAATTCATTTTCTCTGGCAATACTTATGGATCTTTGTTTGAACTGGTGGTACCATCAATCAAATTTGCTGAGAATTTACAGAATTATGGTGTCAAATTTGGTCGAGATAGTTGGTCCCGAGACTTGCTCGACCAACAAAATGTGAAACGGCGTTTTGTTGGTATTTCTTTCTAACACAAGGAAGAAAGTTGGAGGAAACGTGTGAAGATTAGGGCATCTGTAATCAGGGCTCTCGAATTTAGTTTAGGTTAAGATTCGAAATTTAGGATTTTAATATCTAACTCTAAAAAATTCCATAAAAGTTGGTTTTTTTTTTCGGTATTGAAAGTATTTTTAAGATGAAATTTTACTAAATATCTATAATTATCATTTTATTTCTAAAAATGCATTCAATATTTTTTTTTTCATTTTCACTAAATTTCTTTTCAATTTTACAGAAATAAATTTACTCTTGTTTCTTCTCTATTTTCAGTCTCACTCTCTGACACTTTGCTCTTTCTCGTTTTGAAAAGAAAAGTTTTGCACTCAATTTCTCTCAAGAGAGTAAACCACATGTTGTTCCTTCTTCTATTGTAATATAGATATGCAATACATTTTGTCCGAATCAATTAATGGAGGCTCCGAAATTCTTCACCAATGGCTCCTTCAGCGAAGGAGCAGCTGTCGTGGTTTTTTCTTCTTTTAAAATATTGTTCAATAATTGCGAATTCTAGACAAATGGAGAGCGTATATGCATGGATGTTAAACTTGTTTCTCCTTCTTTGTGTGATCGGTATTATTGGAATAAATTTCACAGACGACACATCAACTATGTAAATCGTAACAATTCAGTATTTCAAAAATTATTTGTAACATAAAATTATCTCAATTTTTATTTTATAATTAAAATAATTTTTGAAAAACTGAATTGTTACAATTTACATAATTGGAGTATCGTTAGTGAAATTCACCCGTATTATTGACTACCAGGTCTTCCTCTCAACTCTTATTCATTCAATTACATTTTTTTTTTTGGAATTTCAATTCTTTTTTTTTTTTCTCACTGGTTTTTTCAATCATTTCTATAATCAGAAATACACAATTGCTTCATCTCTTAAAATTTGGTAGATATGCTGCACTCTTTTATTTCAGCTCATGCACTTGATGGATCTTGAGTTTGATTACCTAAACCCATACGATTCTGCTTCTCGGATTAACATGGTAGTTTTGCCTAAGTATTTCACTAAGGGCTGTTATGCCTATCTTTCCTATTAATGGAATCAAAATATTTCCAAAATATATTCGAAGTATTTTCAAAAAAATTTTAAGGTATGCTCAAGATATACTGAATCAATGTATACTCAATGTATTTCTAAAGATAATGAACTAATGTATACTGGAAATATACCGAATTTACACATTTTAGTATAATTTAAAGTGACTTTTTGAGTTTATGTATTTTTTAATATTTTTTTAGATATTTTTGCTCCTTTTGAAAAAAGAACTTTGAAGTGAAGATAATGTAATATTTTATTAGTTTTTTAACATTTTTGAAAAATTTCCTATTTTTTAACTTTTTTTTTTGTAGACTTGATCATTTCTTAGGTTGGGGCCATCACTTATTTATGACCGCTTTTGCACAAACCCGGCAATGGACGGGTTAGGTAGTGCTGGTCCTTTTTTATTAGGCTCATCATTTGTAGACATTAAAAATTGTTTAAATTTAATTTTTAAAGAAGGGTTTTAATTAATATATATATATATATATATATATATTGCCACTTTCTATTCCTTAACCATTGACACTTTTGAGTGCATAACATTAGACAGATGAATAAAGCTTTTCTTGTGAAACTCACTTGGCAAATGAATAATAATGCTAATTGCTTATGGGTTAATTTGATGAGTAACGAGTATTTAAAGGGTGGCATTGATATTGCAAGGGGCTTGAAGGCTAAGAATGCATCTTCCATTTGGAGAGGCATCTATTCTGGTTATGATTTGTTTGTAGAGGCAAGCAACAGAATGTAGGCAATGGGCTATCGACGCTATTTTGGGTTGACCGCTGGCTTTTCGAAGTTGTTATTCTTAATATTAGCCTGCAACCTATTCCTTTATCTGAACGTGGGAAAGTGGTCAATGATTATTGGCTCACAGGTAAGGGATGGGATTGGGACAAGCTGCTTCAATATCTTCCTACTAATATCCAGCAAAAGTTATCTGCATTCATTATTTTGGAGGATATCAATGCCCAAGATTGTGATTTTTGGAGTTTTTCACCTTCAAGTTTGTTTACTTTGAGTTCTGCCTATGATGCTGTCTCTCCTCCTAGCTATTATGCTATTCTCCCTATTTGGAAGATTATTTGGAAGACACCTTGTGTCGAGTGCATAAGAGTTTTCTTGTGGTTGGTGGCACATAATAAAATCTTGTGCAATGAAGAAAGGTGCAAGAGAGGTTTTGCGCAGAATCCTTATTGTGCGTATTGTGGCAGCCAGGTTGAATCTGTTTTGCTCATTCTGAGGGATTGTTGTAAAGCTAAAGCTACCTGGCAACATTTTCTTCCTTCAATTTTGCATCGTCAATCCACTTTAAGCTTGAATGATTGGCTAGTGATTAATCTTCAGAATGTTGGGAAAAATAACCAATAAGCACGTCAAAATAAAATATTTAAGCTAAAGAAAATAAAATAAGACAAGATTTATGTGGTTCGGTCTTGATTACCTACGTTAATGGAAAGTAATCAATTTTTCACTATATGAGAAAATAAAAAAATCATAATATAATAAAATTGTATTTCCCTTTAGCTGATCAAATTCAAACTCACAAGTTATCGTATTTATTCTCTCATATAAACTAAAAGAATAAATATCACCTCTCTAGAACCCTTAAAGAAAATTCCTAAAGCTCCCAAATGTGTTTCTCGAAACCCAAGAATATCTAGGCAAAAACTCAAACTTGCAAATCCCTAAGTTGCTCTTATATTTGCTCTTTTTACTTCATTGCTTTAAAAATCTTGATATTGCCTATATTTATAGGTCCCTAAACTTGCCAAGCTAAAATAGAAATATTTTTCCAATTAAAAATATTTTTTCTAATCAAAGTCTTAAGTCTTATCTTAATCCAAGTTTAAGATTTATCCAAGTCCAACTTGGATTCTCACAATTTAAAAATCAATTCCAACAATTTCTACCTTGAATTTTGAATTGTAATAACCTTATTGGTCTAAATTCTTCAATTACATATACCCAAATCAGATTTTGGTCCTGTATCCTGATTCTAAACATGACTAATATACCATATATAGCTGAAACCAGTCGATTGCGCTACTAGACTTCGGAGAGAGACCTCAATCTCTCCTTTTGATTACCAACAAGTTCCACCCTTTTAAAACTATCTACACCTTGAAAACTATTCATGCATACAACTCATTTCCAACTAGTACTTGAGATATTCACTGTACTATCACTTAGATGGTATACCCTTTAATGCAACTTCTCTTTCATCAGGACCACACAACCTTGAGTAACCCTTAGAATTCCACATTTAGCATTGTAATTAAAACCTTTAGAATTTGATACACTCAGAGAACTTTGCACATCTTTGGAACGTATGACACGTCCTCCAAAGTCATCACCGCTAACACCCATGGCATTCACCTTATAATTATTGCCCAATTTTAAGATACTAGTCAATCCTTCATAGAGTGTATCAAAATAATCCCTCCTTGAGCAAATATGAGAAACACAGTAAGAATCTAAAATTCAACCTTCACATGAAGATGCATCATTCTCTTGGTGATTACATGGGCATCTTCATCATCCCAAGCAAGAGAAACTAAATTATTCTCTTCATTATGTTTCTTAACCTTCCAACAATTCTTTGCATATGAAATATTGAATGTCATAGAATTTTTTTACTTTAGATCTAGACCTGCCTTGGTTAGATCCCCCCTTATCATTAGCTCGTCCTCTCTTACTCATACCTTGAGAAACTAATGTCTCACCATCTCTATACTCACTTTTGGCTTTCCTTCGAGTTTCAAGAAATACCAATTGTGTCTGTGTAAAATCTATAGTAACAGAATCTTTTTCTGCAGTTAATGAGTTAATAAAATTCTCATAAGAGTCAGAGAGTGAGGAAAGAAGCATTAGCGCCTTATCTTCTTCCTCAATCTTAACATCAATTTTATTTAATTGATCTAAGATTCCATTAAATTCATTCATATGTTCCACCAAATTCTAGCCTTCTTCCATCCTTAGCCTATATAATTTCTGCTTTAATGCAATTTATTGGTCAAACTTTTAGCCAAATAAATTTTTTTAATTTTGTCCCAAATCACCATGACAAAATTCTCCTCAATAATATTATTTATAATGTTATCACCGATGCAAAGATATATTGTATTAACATACATTTCCTCAAGCTCTTTCCAATCTTCATATCTCATCTTTTCTGGCTTTCCCTTTTCCTTTTACTTAAACGTTTTTGTTAAGCCTTGTTGAACTAGGAGATCTTTCACCCTTCTTTGCCAAAGAGTGAAACTGTTTTTTCCATCATACTTCTTTACTATAAAAAGTAATGATGAATTATCTGACATGCTTATTGAATATTAATTGAAACTAGTTCTGATACCAGTTGTTGGGAAAAACAACCAATAAGCAAGTCAAAATAAAAAAATTCAAGCCAAAGAAAATAAGAGAATACAAGATTTACGTGGTTCAGTCTTGATTGCCTACGTCCACAAAGAGTAACCAATTCTTCACTGTATGAAAAAATTAAAAAAAATTACAATACAATAAAATTATATCTCGCTTGAGTTGATAAAACTCAAACCCACAATTTATCGTATTTTTCCTCTCATATAAACTAAAAGAACAGCTCTTACCTCTCTAGAACCCCTAGAGAAAATTTTCAAAGCTACCAAAGGTATTTCCTGAAGGCCAAGAATAAACTCAAACTTGCTATTGTATTTGCTCTCTTTGCTTCATTGCTTTAAAAGCCTTGATTTTACCTATATTTATAGGTCCCCTAAACTTGCCAAGCAATAACATGAATACTTTTTTCTAATCCAAGTTTAAACTTATCCAATTCCAAATATAAGACTTATCTAAATCCAAATCTAATTTGGATTTCCACAATTTAAAAATCAATCCCAACACGGAATGTGTCTAGTGATAGAGTTGAAGATCAGTGGAATGCTTTCTTTGCTATAACCTTGTGGTGGCTTTGGCACTGGAGGAACAATAGGATTTTTCATAACCTTGATGCTCCACTATCTCACAAGCTAAATTCTCTCTGATTTCATATGGCCCAAAATGAATCAGCTTGGTCTAATAGTAATGATATTGTTAATGTTGTGAGTTAAAATACTAAAATGAATGGGTGGTCTCCTCCTTGCCGACCTTGGTTAAAGTGAACACGGACGGATGATCTAAAGGTAACCTGAGTGTCATTGTTAATAGTGGTGTGTTTCGAGACTAAAATGGTGCTTGTATCTTTGGCTTTATGGTAAATATTAGGTTCTACAAGGCTATTTCCATGTTGAATCTAGCCAACATTTTATCAATGTAAGCAGCTTGATACAAAGCTATAGTTTTATTCTTCTGGTCTCTAAGTAATTTGATCCTAAGAATATAACTAGCTTCTTGCAAGTCCTTCATATCAAACTAATATGCCAACCAACTCTTAATTATAGATAACGTCCCTATATCATTTCCAATCAGTAGAATGTTGTCCACATAAAAAATCAGAAAGGCTACAAATTTACCTTGGATCTTCTTAACTTGATCAAACCTGATGTTCTATGACCGGGATGCTTACTGCAATCCATAAATGGATCTCTACAACTTGCATATCATGTGTTCTTAACCTTTGTTTATGAACCCTATTAGTTGATGCATGTAGATGTCTTCTTATAGATTTCCATTAAGGAAAGCAGTTTTGACATCTATCTACCAGATTTCATAATCTAACACTGCAGCAATAGAAAGTAGAATTCTGATGAATTTAAGCATGGCAACTAATGAAAAGGTTTCCTCATAATTGATTCTCTCTTTCTGAGTGTACTCTTTTGCTACTAATCTAGCTTTAAATGTTTCTATATTCCCATCTACTCCTCTCTTCCTTTTATATATCCATTTGCACCCAATAGGTTTTACTCTATTTGGTGCCTCTACAAGTTCTCAAACCTTATTGAAATACATGGATTCCATTTCTAGGTCCATATCCTTTTTCCATTTCTGAGCATCATTATCCTTTAGAGCTTCATTATAACTAGTAGGATTTTATACTTGTTGATCTATAATAGCCTTATAGGTTTCTCCCACAAATATGTACCTTACTGGTAATCTAGTTATCCTTTCACTATGACGAGGCTCCACAGGCTGTTGCTCATCGGGTATAATCTTGTGATCTTCTGATTGATCTTCTTCTTCCTATTGAGAAATAGGTGTAGAATTCTGAACATCAATCATATCACTAGACAATTCTTCTAAAATTATCTTGCTCATTGGTTTGAAATTATTCATATAGTCTTGTTCTAAGTAATAAGCGTGAGTGCTAATCAACACTTTTCTTTCCTTAGGACTATAGAATAAACCTCCTCTTATTCCTTTAGGATAACTTATAAACATGCAAACTTCTGAACGAGATTCCATCTTATCTACCTTAGGTTTTAGCACATGTGTTGGAGTACCCAAATATGGATATGTTGCAAACTAGGTTTTCGACTTGACCATAGTTCTTTAGGGGTTTTAGGCACTGATTTAGATGGAACTAAGTTCAAAAGATACATTTCTGTTTCTAAGGCATACCCCCAAAAAGAGATTGGCAAGGTAGAATAAATGAGCATTGATCTCACCATATCTAATAAAGTTTTGTTTCTTCTTTCAGTAACACCATTTTATTGTGGTGTACCTAGAGTTGTCAATTGAGATATAATCTCATTCTCAACCAAAAAATTATTGAATTCTCTAGAGAGATATTCACCACCTCGATCATATCAAAGTTTCTTTATGTTTTTATCTAATTGCTTTTCTACTTCAGCTTTAAACTCTTTAAGTTTTTCAAAAGCTTCAGACTGATGGCGCATTAGATAAACATAACTATATCTTGAGTAATCATCAGTGAATATGATGACATACTCATATCTTCCTCGGGCCTGTACATTCATTTGTCCACATACATCTGTATGTACCAATTCTAGACATACAGTGGCACGTTCTCCTTTAGCCAAAAATGGCCTTTTTGTCATTTTTCTTTCTAAACAGGACTCACAAGTTGGCAATGATTCAAATTCTAATGGACCTAAAAGTCCATCCTTGATCATCAATTGTAGCCTATTAGGGTTTATATGACCCAAACATAAATGCTAGAGGTAAGTTTGGTTGAGAGAAACTCTTTTTTTCTTAGATATATGCAAATGTTCATCATCAATTTATGTGTCATGCACAACATGGATCTTAGGACTTAAATGATATAAATTATCCATCAATATACCAAAACAAATTAAACTATTTTCATAAAAATAGAAACTGAAGAATCAAAGTTTACAGTATACCCTTGTTTAAATAAAAAAGCAACTGAAATTAAATTCCTCTTAATGTCTGGAACATAAAGACAATTATTTAAGACCAAAGTCCTAGTATTACAATTTAAAGAGACTGATCCAATTCTTTGCACTGACACATATTGACTAGTTCTCATATGTAGCTTCATACTACCTTTACTTAGCATCATGGTTTCCTGAAACCAAAAAAGTGAATTACAAATATGATTTGTTGCACTAGAATCTACAATCCAGGTATCTGTAGAATTCTGAACAAAACAAGCCTCAATAACAAAAAGATTCCCCTTACCTGATTTCACAATCTTAGGGTAGTCTTTCTTTCAGTGTCCCTTAACACCACACTTGAAGCATTTGCCCTTAGGCTTTCCATCCTTCTTGATCCAATGTGGCTTCTTTTTCCAAGCTTTCTTCTTCTTATTCTGGGGCTTGCCTTTCAGCTTCCTCTTAGAATAATCATCAGCAAAAAACAAACTTCCTTAAGGGTTTTTTAAATATATAAATCTCTTTAGCTAAATAAAGTTCATTCATAAGTTCAACCATGGTTAGCTTCATCTTGTACATGTTATAATTAACCTTAAACTCATTGAATGTATCTGGTAGCGATTCGAGCACTATATCAATTTTAGTTTCATCATCAATACGGGATCCTAGAATCTCTGCCTCATTTAAATATTCAGCCATTTTCAACACATGATCGCAAACTCTAAAGTCCTTTCCCATTTTGGTATTATAAATACCACGTAATGCAGCTTGCTTGCTGATCGTGTGTTTTTCCCAAACATTTGTTCAAGACTAACCATGATCTCAGCAATTGTCTCTATTGTAGCATGTTGTCTTTGAAGAACATTAGAAA
>CATIWF010156168.1:0-54839 GCA_949630135.1 Balakata baccata | reverse complement strand
CCAAGATTGGATTGTTGTGGTTTGCTACAACCCAACAAGGTGAAAAGTTGAAGAAAAATCAAGAAATTATAAAGGTATAAATTCTGAATTTTCTTTGGTTAAATTAGTTTTAATTGGCACATGTATAATCCTTTGATTCGGATTTTGAAAATGTTTATTTTCTGCTGCGTTATATGTATGTGATACATGATCAAAACTCTACATATATAATATCCTCCCACATAGTATACTAAACCATACTACACAGGAGAGTGCTATCCAACTATGTGTAACGCCCCTCGATATATCTAGAATTCTCTTTAATTATATTGAAGAATATTACAATGCAAGAGAGTCAAAACTTGTTCAATTAAAAAAAAAATTAAACTTTACTTTAAATACCTTAAAATCTTTGAGCTACACCCAGCTCAAATAATACAAACTTTATAAAAGATGCAAAAACAAAACAAAATAATTTTACTACACTCAAACCCATGAACATGGCATAAATAAGTATCATCACTCTCTTAGTGCCAGCTTGACCTTTGACTCCTTAAGCCCTGTCTTATCTTCCACTCAAACTTGCATATGAGGAAAAATTGTATACACGCTAAATAAATTAAAGCTTAGTAGTACATAAACCATGCAAACCGGTACCTTTATCTCACCATTGGATAAAAATTATCTCTTTTCCGTATTTCATCCACTCCTGTTTCTACACCACTGACTAGCTTGAAATATAACATCTATACCTTATAAATATATATGGCCACCCATACAATATGGCACAACAATTCTCCATGCATATCAAAACACAATAATTAACAAAGATCAAAGACTCATCATTTCATAGCATTTAACACAAGTTTCAATCATCACCAAGCTCTACCGAGCTTTCCTAGTTGAGAGCACTCACGTCAAGCTTAAAACCCTTCAACTAGTAATATAAAGACTAAAAGCGCTTAGAGTGTTACCCTAAACCCCTTGTTCTTTTTTTTTTTTTGAAAAAAAAGAACTATTATTCAATTCAATTAATAAAACATATTTATTCATTAAAATGGTAAGTATAAAAACATTTTTGCTTTTGCTAGAAAATTTGGTTGAATGTACTCTCTATGTCACATCAACAGCAGGTGTAAGAGAGTTTACTTTTTAAAACTTATGAATTGTAAGGTAAATAAAAATATATATAATATAAGGAGCAAATTTAATGGACCGAAAGAGATTTTAGGAGATATGATGAAAATAGAACAATTACATGAGCTAGATATATCTTTTTCTATAATTTAATTAACAAAATTTCAATATAAATTATATCAAAACATTTAATAAAATATGATGAAATCATCCATGATTTTGAAATCAAAAGATACTATGAAGATTATATAATTAAGAAGATTGAATTTTATACTAAAAGTTAAAAGACAAGTTCATCAATTTATTTCAAAAAGCAATAGAGTAAAAGAAAAAACTCACTCTAATAAATTCATTAGGATATTTATATATAATTTAAATGGATAACATAGAGACAACATTAAAAAAATAAATGCATAAAATAAATCTCATACGAATAATGATTAGCACTCATGCTACTTACCTAGAAGAAGATTATATGAATAACTTTAAACTAACTAGTAAAGTAGTTTTGGAAGAATATCTAGTGATCATATTTATGTTCAAAATTCTACACCTATTTTTCAACAGGAAGAAGAATATCAATCTAAAGATCATAGGATTATCCTTGATAAGCAACAATAAATGGAGCCTCGTCGAAATGGGAAGGTAACTAGATTACTTGTAAGGTACATGTTGGTGGAAGAGACATAATTAGGCTATTCTGGACTAAGTACAAAATTCTACTAGTTACAATAAAGCTTAAAAGGATGAGAGTGTTCACTAATGCAAAAAAACCATGGATCTAGAAATGGAATCCATGTATTCCAATAAGGTTTGACAGCTTGTGAAGGCACCAAATGAAGTAAAATATATTTGGTGTAAAGGGATCTACTAGAGAAAGAGAAGAGTAAATAGAAATATAGAAACATTCAAATCTAGACTGGCAATGACATGAGATGCTCAGAAAGAGAAAATTGATTATGAGGGAACCTTTTTACCAATAGCTATGCTTAAATCCATCATAATTCTACTCTCTATTGCTACAACGTTAGATTATAAAAATCTAGTAGATGGATATCATGACTGTTTTCGTTAATGGAAATATTGAAGAATATATCCACATGCAACAATTAGAAGGGTATCATTTGATGTCAGAGGCTGACATTCACATAAGATCTTGATATGTAACACCCTCTAATATAACTATAATTCCTTCTAATTATACCAAGGATGCTAAAATGCATGAGACTCAAAACCTATTCAATTTAAATTTTTTCCCTGTATCATGACCATTATAGCTTAAAAATAAAAATCAAATATAGTTTGCAAAAAATTAAACTTTACTTTACAGATATTGAAACCCTTGAACTGTACCCAGCTCAAAATAATACAAAACTTTTTTTTTTGTTTTGTTCTCACTTATCAAAATAAAAGAGACCAACCAAACTTAGGATTTCCAAATTGGTTTTGTAGGTGGTTAGCTCCTTTGCAATCTAAAATTTCATTCAATATAGGATTTGCTGGATAATAATATTGCTTATTATCTAACTTTTTTTAATAGTATAATTAAAAGAAAATAAGATAATAGTTAAATTTATTATTTAATTTTCCCAAACTTATGAAGAAGTATTTTGTTGCCCTTAAGGTCTTACCTAAGGGATTAATCTCAATGTATAGTTTTAGTTAACTAGATGAGAATATTTGTAGTCTAACCAAAAAATAAATGCATAAAATAAAATTGTTGTATAAATATATATAGGCGTGTACATTGGTTCGATTCGGTTTCAAACTGATCCGATACATATATGGAAAAATTAACCAAAATATATTATGAACTGAATTGAACCGAAATATTTCAATTTAGTTTTATTCTGTTCAATTTAATCAGTTTTGTAAATTAATTTATTAATTAACATAAATTATAATTATTACCATATTTTGTCAATTATAAAAAAATAAATAAAAATCAATCATAATAACTTTATCAATTAGTATAAATTAAAATCAATTATCATAATTTTATAAAATACTATAAACTAAAAACAAAACTTTGTAAATTAACATAAATTAAAATCAATTATCATAATTTTATTAATTATTATAAAATAAAAATTAATTAACACAAATTGGAATAAATAATCATAATTTTTTATTTTATCAACTATCATGTAATAAAACTAATTATTATAAACTATAATTTTTTTATTTTATATAAAAATTAGAATTAATTAATATAAATTTATAATATATATATATATATAAAAGTTAGGTCAGTTCGGTTTAATAGATTTTTCAATATTTTTAACCGAAACAAATAAACTGAAATTTATCTAATAACCGAACAAAATAAACCAAAAACCGAATAAATCTAACTAAATAGATCGAATTCAATATGGTTCTATTTGGTTTTTCTCACTCCTAAATTTATATTAACAAAAATCATAAAAGACTAAGTCCAAATATTTTTATTTTCCTTGAAAAATTACGATCATAAGATTAGAATCCAAAAAGTTTGTGTCAAAGTAAATAAAAAAGGATGAAAATAGGGATGCCGACTTGGCAAAGAAAAGTGAGAATCAAATGAAAGTCCAAAAGTGGGGAAACGCCCACTTGCACTAACCATAAGGTTAGCTTAGTGAACTTTTCTTGCTCCACTTTGAGTTTGAGGCATCTCCAGGTGCCAATGCCAGTCACCAACAAATCATAGAAATGGATAATTACATAGTTTTTAATAAATAGGTTATTTTAATATTATAGATATTCTAATTATTATTTTTTCATTTATACAATTGAGGTGGTAATTCTCTTTTATTTATAGATTATAGTGAAGAAATTTAAACTCGAAACATTCTTCAATATTTACAAATAAAAATATTAATTAAATTACTCCTCGATAAGATCATCACTTCGAACTAAAGTGCTAAGTGTTCATGGCCTCAAACATGAATACTAAAACCTTCTCCCCTTCTCACAAATTAATCCTAATTAATATGTCCAATTGTGAACTTACCTATTTATACTCTTTATATATTGAACCCAGCAACTATGACTGTGACATATTCCTTGGGTGGTTATGATTAGGATCGATTAGTAATTAAACTATTCCATCAAGTTTATCCTTTGCTTTCATCAACTTAGCAATCATTAATTATTGTTTTATCCCATTTCAAAAGGTGAAATTTTTATTTTAATTTATCTAGATATTTTGCTTTCTCGTTACTTGTTAGGGTTTAAAAATCATGAGGTAAATGGGTATGAAAATGACTTGAAAGTGCAAATTGAGTAGGTTGGTTATAATAATAATAATAATAATAATAATAATAATAATAATAATAATAATAATAATAAGGCTCTCTCTATGTGACTTGTTTGATTGCAAAGAATTCTTTGTTGTATTTGATATGGCCACTTATTTAGGATTGATTGTTGTTGATTGTGACAAAGCAAATTTATAATTTTTTTTACTTAATTGATTTTTTTATTTTTTATAACTTATTTTTTAAATTTATTTATAGAAAAAATATTTATTTACTTGCTTCTTTTTAAAATAAAATAAATTCAAATTATTATTCTTTAAAAAAATATTTTTTTCTAATTACAATACCAAACATTGCCTAAATATTTAGCATTGAAAAAGGATTAGGCTAATATCAGCCTATTTCTCAAAAATGTTTGAAAATGGAAGAGGATGAATATATACTTGCAAAGTTACATATGCAAATTTTCATCTCGATTTTTTTTCTTTAAAAAAAATTAAGATCTACTTTATAAATGAATTTATGGAAAATCTTCAAATATACAAAATTGTAAGTTCGCTAAATTTACCTGTTTAATTGTTATATTAATCTGATTTAATTTATTTTTTTGATAAATCGAACTAAATTGTTGATATATTTTCTTTTAAATTGATTCGATTAATTAGTTTGATCTGATTTCAAAATCATGGTATATATCAACAGGTAGCTTATCTCTAGAAAATTTTAAAATTATATTCGGTTGAATTATTGGTATGGCAAGAACAGCTAACAAATAAAGAATTGCCATCAGATAATTATGAAAATGCTAAATAGGCCTAATTTAACTATACGTCTATGTGATATCACCAGCTAGCTTATTACCTTTTTTGCATGTTTTTTTTTATAAATAATTTACCCAACATATATAAATATGAGTTGACATGTGATTGATTCAGTACAATTAGTGATTTCAAATACGAGTTATAAATATACAATTATTTTAAATATTATTGAAAAAATATTTTACAGCCTTTAAAATTTTATTTGACAAATTTTAAATTAATCAGAATAATACTAGATTAAAAAAAATATTAGTTTGAAATTAAGAAAAGTGATAGCATATGAAAATTCTCTTAAAAAAAAAAACTTAGGAAAAATTACTATTAACTTTGAGGTTAAAGATTATACAATTTGTTGGTTATATTTTATTTATATTAAATTATAATATTTTTATTAAATTTTAATGTATTTATATTAACTAAAAAATATTTCTTTTGCTCATAAATATTAATATAATATATTAAATTTTAGAGGATATCAATACAGTATATCAAATTTATAAAATAATTATAATACAATAAATAATACTTCATAAGATAAATAGTAATTTTTTTAATCATTTTACTGTAATTTAATATTTTTTAACCAAAAGATATAATAGTAGAATGCAATAAAATAAACTATATAATTTTTGAACTTTACAAAATATTAGTAAAATATATTAAAATTTCTAAAAAGGTAAACAGTAATTTCTTACCTAACTATTGCTGTATCAAAATAGTTTATTTTTCTCATTATTTTCACTTATCATGTGATGCATGGCATAGTTATATATTTCATCAATTATTGAGAGGGTAAGAGTAGAAAAGTAGTGAACAGAAAATGCGCCTAATGAGAACAGAAACAGTGAGCAATTGTCAGACACAATCAATAATGAGGGGATCTGACCTAAATCCATGAAGATAGAGAAACATGTGGTATCCATTTTTACAAACTTAGTATATCCAAAATCAAAACAAAATGTTAGGATTTGGACATTGTGACAACATATATAATCAACATGTGGTTTGTGTTTTATCACAATGACAACACCTATCTTCCATATATATGACCGTGTCTATCTTCCATTCCCTTCCTTCCATTTACTTTCCACCTAATGATTTCGTTCTTTCCACTTCTAATTCATAGAGTTGTTGATCTCTGCATTATAATCATTTTAGGCTTTTTTAGAAAATTTATTTATATATTGATATACGACACTGACCCACTGTATTTATCTATTTTTATTATTTTATTTCCTTTTATATATATATATATATATTGTAATTTATGGCTTTGTTTGAATGTTAGTTCTATTAACTTATTTTTTTTTTTGAGATTAAAATATAGTTTTTTTAAATAAACTATTTTATTAAACACAAATTATTAATTAAATTATTTTTTTTTTGTCAAACTATATTATAATTAAGTTTGGTATTATCAAATAGTGCCTATATTTTGCCATTTAATATTTCAAAAATATGATAAAATATATAACCATGTGATGATGCAACATGTTAGAAAATTTATCAATGTGTGAAATACATTCACTATTTTTTAGTATGAAAAGTACATGTTATGACAAAAATTTGAATTTTTAAAGAATAAAATGATAAAAAATGAAATATAAGCAGCTTGAACTAAAATTCAATCAAGAAGTCAAAATGGTGAAAATGAACAAATTCGGATGGCTGATTATGTCTATTGCCTTATATATCTTATTATTTTTATACAATTTTAATTAAATGATATGATATTAACACGACGAGACACACCTAAATTATAAAAATGATAATCAAATTAGTATCATGAATAAAATGTAGTTAAAAGTAGTAAAATAAATAAACTTAGATGCTTATATAATATTTTAAAAACAATAAAATATCTAATTTTTACTTATTGACATCATAATCATTTTTAAGTTTGCATAATTGCAAATTTTAAAAATATTTACTTTTCCTTAACTAATAAGGATAATTATATAAAAAATAAACTGAATTTTTAAAGTTATATCAAAATTAAATTATATTTTCTATTTTTTTATTTAAATAGACAAACTTTAAAACTTTATCAATTTATAAATTTAAGTAAAATTCTGGCAATATTAAAATATTTATGTATTTTTAAAATTTTTTATTGCAAAATGACATATTTTAAAATAATAATCCCTTTTATAACTCAAAGCCTGATCCAATCAAACCATAGACCATTACTGGGCCTAGATCAACTTGACAGACTAAACTCCAGAGCCCAACTCTGTTCTCTAACGGCTAAAAGCCTGCAGCCATCTTTCAAAATGAAAAACCAACATCAAACGGAAACATGATGACGCCGTTAGGACTGTATCCACCCTTTAATTTCAAATCCACACTGTCCCCCTCTTTTCGCTCTCCCTACTCCCAACGGCTCTCTTTTATCTCTGTGAAACCATTTTCTCAGTTCTTTCTTTTTTCTTCGCCTCTCTTCTTTATCTCTGCCACTCTTCAACAATCACAAAATAACTCGCACTCAAGTCCCCTCACATGCCGAACTTGTAATCGCATAACAGGTACATTTTCTGGGTCTCTTTTCTTTTTTAATTTCACCGTTTGGTTCCAGGAAAACCTAGATTTTTAACAAGATCAGCTTCGAAGTTCTTTTCTTTTTTCTCGAATATCAAAGTGTCGAGCTATTTGGTTACTATGGGCTAAATTCACAATTTTCCAGGTTTATTTCTTTTTGCTTACATGATTATGGTGGTTTTGTTGCTTCGTTTACTGCATTTTATATGTTCGAATTAGCCCTTTGCTTAATTGCCAAAAAGTCGGTGAAACGATAAGAAAATGAGTTATCTCAAGATTAATCTTTGTCAATTGGTCTCACTTGTGAGTCCGTTGACTATAGATTTTATGGGGTCTTAAAACCGGAAACTGCTAAAATTCAAATTTTTGTACCTTTCTTTTTCCTTGAAAGTTTTCCAAGAAACCAAACAGGTTTTGAAGTAACCGTTTTGATGTGTGTAGTGCTAAGTTCTGTGAGTGTTAGGATTTATTTTGTAATTAAGCGTTTCAATTATGTACTTCAAGAAGGTGTTTACTTCAATAGGTTTCTTAATCCTCCACCAAAATTTTGAAAAATTCAGAATTTGTTGCGTGCTTTTCAGTTTTCTCTAAAACGTAAACACTTGGAGCCTAATACCTCCTCAATTTTGAGGCATTCTGCAGTTTCGGAAATTTTATAATCAGTTTCATATCATTGCATCGAAATTTTAAGTATTGTTTTCTTTTTGAACAGAAATTGTATGGTTTATTTTACATTTTTACTCATTTGGTGACTTTTTGTTGATATTTATAGAATGGAAGCCGCAATATTGTCTCTCCAGCCAGTCCAATTTGCAGCTTTGTCACATTTTGGTCTCTTCTTAATTCAATGGTTTTAGAAAATAAAATCACACATTTTGGTCTTTCCAGCCAGCAGTTTGTGGCCTTTTTGCCTGTTGTCAGCAGCAAAATAGAAGGGGTAAAACTATAGATAATGACAACACTATCACTTGAAATTTCAATAATATTTTTGGGATAAAGCATACGAACTTTAATCTTTCCATTAAGTTGCCAATTGCCATTTGGGAGGTGGAGAATTTTGGAGATGAATGTTTTGGCTTCTGTTTTCAGCTTCTATTGATGTCACTTGATTTGCATTTTCTACTATTATGTTATTCTAAAATGTATACTGCTTTGGCAGTAATATGAAAATAAAGACGCCATGGCTATGTGGGTATCACAGGAACAGCAGATCGTATAAATAGCACTTGTTTATATTATTTGGTTCAGTCATAAGGTTGATTAGCATTTTTGTCGCTGTTTATAATCGGAGTCTGATAAAGATATACATGTAATCTGTTGGAAACAGGTATTGATTTTGAAACAAATTTAAAAGAAGGAAAATGGAAAGCCTCTGTGAAGAGTTGGATGAAGCCAAAGCTGAGATTGAGAAGTTGAGGGTAGATTTAAAATGCAAAGCAGAACTGTCTGAGAATTTGAAGAAAGCCCACTATGAGCAAATGGTTCAAATTCAAAAAGCAAATACGAAAATTGAGAAGCAGACTGAAGAACTAAATGAGAAGGCAGAGGAGGTCTCCGTGGTGAGACAAATGTGTGAAGATCTTCAATGCAGTTTGAACGAAAAGGAGTCCATCACCAAACGGTTGGGCTTTGCAAACGATAAGCTCAGAGTTGAATGTAATGAGAAGCATCAGAAATGGGAAGAGGAAAAACGAGGTTTGGTGTTGGCTCTCGATGAAGCAAATGAGAGGAATATAGATCAGGAGCAGAAGATTAATGTATTTATGGCAGAAATTGAGGGTCTTAAGGGGCTTCTATCAACTTCTCAGAAAAAGTGCATGGAAGCCGAGAGAAAAGCCAAAGCAAACAAAGAGCTAAGAGAAAGAGATGAAATGCTACTCAAATTAGATGAGGAGAATAGGGTACTTGAAGATCAGCTAAAATGGAAGAAAGAGCAGTTCTATCATCTAGAAGAAGCACATGAAAAACTTCGAAATCAGCTCAGAGAAAGCAAGAAAGAGTGGGAGCAGGAAAAATCTAAATTGATAGATGAGATTTTTACATTGCATACGAGCTTAGATTCTCAGACCAGAATCTCAGAAGATCTTCAAAACCAGTTGAAGATGTGCAACCAAGCCCTGGCTCATGAAGAAAGCAGGAGAAAGTATCTGGAAATTGAAATTTGTGAATTTAGAGCACACTTCGAGAATGTTTTCAGTGAGTGCCAGGAGGCGAAGTCACGACTGGAACTCTTGACCACTCAGAGAGACAAAGAGATAGCAGCTCTTAGACATTCATTGGGCACAAAAGAGACGTTTTACAAGGAATTAGAGTACCAAGCCAGGAAATTAGAGCAAGAGAATCAAGATTTACTTGAATCACTTAAAGAACTCCAGGAAGCTCAGATTCAGGCAGTAGGAAATTCTTCTTCTCTGGTAAAACTGCGAAACAAGCTCAAAAGTGTGGAGCAGATGCACAGGGATTGCTCTGCAAATCTTAGAGCTAAAGAAGCTGAATGGAACTCTCAACTGGAAAAATTGACTGAAGAGCTAGATAATTATAGGTCTGCAGTAAAGAAGAGTAAAGAAAAAGAAGAATATCTCAGGATGGAGTTGGAAGATTGTCACTCTACAATAATGCAGCTGGAATTGCAAAATGAGGAGGCATCAGTAATGCTGCTGGTGTTAAAATCAGGAATAAGTGAGGCACAGTTGAACCTTAGAAATGCTGAGACCAGGACAAGTCTCCATGAAAAAGAAAGAGATGAAAATGTGTCCCACTTGATGAGGCAATTGGAAATGAAGAACATGGATCTTTCCAAAGCACTAGAAGATGATAAAGAAGAACGTCAGAAGGCTTCATCTTTATTGAAAAGAGTCGAATGTTTGGAACTAGTCGAAGAGCAGCGGTGCTTGATAGAAAAAGAGCTGCAGAGATGCAAGGAATTGCTTCACGAATCATCCCAGTCTCAATTTCAATTTAGGGAACAAGCTTTGCTGACAGAAAGAGAGCTGCGAGACAAACTTGGTGAACTTTGTGACGCCTTAGATATGGCAAATTCAGAATTGGCAATAGAGCGTGAGGAGGCAGCATCTCTGTCAAGGAAGGCTAAATGCTTAGATATTATGGAGGAAAAGAAGCAATTGATGCAGAATGAGCTTGAGAAGTACAAAGAAATGCTCGAGGAATCATCTAGGTGTCAACTTCAGCAACAGAAGCAAGCTTTGTGCATGGAGACTGACTTCAAAGAGAAACTAAGAGAAGCTAGCAATGCGCTGGACAATGCAAAAATTGAATTGTGTGAGGAGCGTGAGAAGGCAACATCTCTACTGAGGAGGCTTGAGTCCTTTAATCTCACTGAAGAGCTGCTGCATCTGATGGAGAAGGAACTGGAGAGGTATAAACAAATGCTTGAGGAATCATCCAAATGCCAACTTCGATTACAAAAGCAAGCTCTGCAGAACGAAAATGACTTCGAAAAGAAACTTCATCAAGTTTCTGATGCCTTAGAAATGTCGAACTCTGAATTGGCAGCAAACATTTTTGAGAAACATGCAGTTGAATTCGAATTATGGATATGGGAATCAATTGCTCAACGCTTGAAATATGACCTTGAAGAAAATCAGGCATTGCGTAAAGAATTAGAAGCTTCTCTTCTTTCAGAGGTAGAGATTGGGGAAATTCTCAAGCAGGAGAAGGATAGTCTTTCCAATATGTTAGAAGTGAAGGATAGAAGAATAGATAATCTCCAGCAGCAGATTGAATTTTATGAGCAAGAGCTCAAAACAAAAGAGTCTGAAGCTGTCAGATCTGCTAGAACGGAGACAGAGATGTCCTTTGAATCGCAGAAAGAAAGTTTTCTACAAAAAATGAGAGAGAAGGACAAGATTTTGGGGGATCTGCAGAAAGAGATAACCTGGCTGGAGCAAGAATCACTGAGAAGAGAACTTGAAGTTGCTGTTCTTGCACAAATTGGGGCTGAACATGAAAAAGACAACCTTATCCAGCTTGTAGAAGAGAGAGATCATAGAATTGATGAACTACTGCGGTCTGTAAATTCATTGGAAGAAAAACTCAGTTGCATGTTGGTTACTCTTTCTTCAGAGCTTGCTGAGAAGCAGGCTAATATCTGTTTTGTCCATGAAGCCTGGGAAAGGATTGCTGCTGCTGAGATTCTCGCTCAGCTGGAAATTGAAGAGAAGAAGTTGATGATTTTGGAGTTGGAGGATGATATCTACTCCATACAGCAGAAACTAGAAGCTCAGGAAAAATCCTTATCTTCTTCCCAACAGCAAGCTTTGGATATTGAAGCTCAACTTGAAACAAAACATGCGGAAATGAAGAAGTTGACAAATCAACTGGAGTCAAAGCTGAGAACTTCACAAGCTCTGGTTGATGAGCTCAAGATTGAAAGAAATAATTTGGTTGAAGACGTCAAGAATTTGTCAACAGAAAAGGAAAATCTGTTGAGTTTCATTGTTGGACTTGGTGACAGGATCAGTCAGTTCTCTCATGAAGATGTGCAACTGCTTGGAGCCTTGGAGAGAATTGTGCAGTCTCTTGATGACAGCGGATCTGGTTTGGCCATGAAAGATAATAATGAGCTTGTCAAGTCTGTGAAAGAGATTGTGAATACTCATCCGTCACCCACAACAAAGAGATTTCAGGCTAGTCTGGAAGAGAGATTGCCATTTCGAGAGCTGAACTAGAAAATAGAAACTGGGAAGACAGGCTATCTACTATATAGCTTGTCTGACAGATGTGTTAAGTCTTCCTTGATTCTGTTTTTCTATCATTATTTATGCATTTATGTTCTTATTTGTACATGATGCACGTACTATGAGAATTTGCCACACAAATTCATATTGATGTGTTCTTTTTTTCATATTGCTTTCACATCTCTTCATTTGTTACTTCACAATCTTTAATAATTTAGATTTATTTACTTAGCAATCTTTAATAATTTAAATTTATTTCCATTTCAGTAGTTTTGTTTGTCTAATATAAATGCCCTTTTTTTTAACACCTGTTCTGCAGATAAAGAGTATAAGAACAAAACTTATTTGTTATTATAGTACCTTCTTTATTTATTTATTTATTTATTTTGCATAAGCTTCAATGAAGAAAAAGTAGGTAAGAGTGCATAATGCCACGGTGTTCGATTTTGCAAATTGCTTTCATGAAATCAATTTTTATTAGGGAATTTTACGGAAATACCAAAAAACGAATACCTATTTATATTTTTATAGGCGCTCAAAGTTTTTTTTTTTCAATTTTACCAAAAATAACTTTCTAAAATTATAATAGTATATAAATTTCAAAATCACTCTAAAATATACTTAGACGGTATATTTTTGGCATACCTTAAGAATATATTGGGCATATTTTAGGGATATCTCAGTTCAATATTCACAAAAAAAAACAACAAAAAAACAAAAACAAGAACAATTAAATTATTAAAGAAGAAAAAGAAAAATATAATTCAATCAAAATTCAAACATCACAAAATCTCAAACAAACAGTGTGGTATACATTTTGGAATACCTTAGGAATTCATAGAAATACCTCGGAAATATTTTGGATATATTTTGGGAATACTTTACATATACCTCAGAAACCTCAAGAATATCTTGGGTATATATTGAAGATATTTTTGGTATACCTAGAGAATTTTCAAGAAATTCTCTGAGAGGAATTATCTAGGAATATATTGGGTATATATATATCTTTGGAAATTCCATGGACTATCTCAAGGATACTTTGGATATACTTTGGGAATTTCTTAAGAATTCATTAGAAGGAATTTCCCGGGAATACCTTAGGTATACTTTGGAGATATTTCGGTATACCTTTAGAAATTCCATAAGAATATTTCCTATATACTTTAGAAATATATTAGTGATTTTCACAAAAAAAAAAAAAAGAAAGAACAAAAAAGAAATCAACAACAATGCAAAAAAAACTTAAAAAAGTAAATAAACAAACTCAATCTCAAATGCAACATCATCATGAACCTCAGTTATGGTTTTCCCTTCTTCGAAGAAGCAGATGGGACAAAAGGGAGGAGGAGGGCAACAAGATCGGAGAAGACGAGATTGAAGAGAAGATCGTTGTTGGATTTATGGGAGATGAAGTGGAAATAAGATTAGAGGAATAACTAAAAGTACACAATTGTAGATTTTGGAGAAGACGAAGAAGATGAAAAGTTCAGTAAAAATGAAAAATTTTGGTACTGATAAAAAAAAACTGTAGGTAAATATAAAAAAAAAAACATATAACTTTCAATAAATGATAAAATTTCCTCATTTTATTATGTAACATTCCATGCTGATATATGACATATACGCGCGCGACACTCCACCAGCCCAGTTGCTGTGCTCAGGCGACAAACGTTGCTTGAGCGACAGAATTCCTCCAATTGATATGAAATTCTTCAATTCCAAGTACGTCTTACCTGCAGCATTAGTTAAACCTTTCTTAAATATGAAATTTAACTAAATTAAACACAATTATAATTAAAATTAAAGCGAATTATCTACAATTAATTTGTATACTTTCACTCTCTCAACATCCCAATAAAAATTCTATACCTTTATTTTTCACTTGATTAGTTGCGTTTGATTGTTGTAGAACTACTGCTAGAAATGAATAATTCGTCTGATAATAACATATCAAGTTAGAAACATGTGAGTTCAGATTTTTTAGGCCAAATATCATTTTAGAAAATTAATTGTTAAAATTGAATTTTAATTTGTAAATAAACAGTTAATCTTAAAGAACTTTTATTGTTAAGGTTTACAGATGCAGTGAATTTGCCTCGTGAGCTAATTATATATAAATCATACGCATGAATGTTTATAACAGAGTCTAGTTGCTTTGTATATTGTTGAACTTACTCTCCTTCATCCCATTTTAAGTTTTTTTTTTTAAGAAAATTGTAGAAGTATTAAGAAAATTATTAAACAATCTCAATTCTAAAGAATACATATTTATAATTAAGTAAATTATCTTTATATCTTGCATTAAGATAGAGAAAAGTGATAAAAAGATAATTATACAAATATTAAGAAAATCATCAAACCTCAATTATATATATATATATATAGAGAGAGAGAGAGAGAGAGAGAGAGTAAATTATCCCGGTGTCTTAATCAAGATAAAGTCTAAAAAAGAGAAAAATGAAAAGAAAGATACAAGTGCAATGGAGATAACAACAAACAAGGATAAATTTGAAAAAAGAAAAAAAAAAACTACTTTCTTTTTCATTTTTCAAATGCACTGACGAAAAAAAAAATGCTTAACTATTCGAAGCTCTCTGTAATAAGCAAAATTTGCTATTTTGTTCTCTAAAGTAATGTTTGGTACAAGTTGCCCTTCATACTCTCTTTTTGGTACATGATTCTTTTTTTGGTACGAAAAATGACATAAATTTGAAATTTTAGGGGGCATCATGTACCAAAAAGAGAGTATGGGGGAGCTTGTACCAGAAACGACTTTAGAGGGTAAACTGACAAATTCAACCAAACACCGGAAGGTCCGTAAGATTCCCAGATATTAACATGCACTTTAATGAAGGTTGAAGCATCTAAGGAATAAGCAATCAATTGATCTTCTTCTTCCAACAATAAGCTTGATGGGGCTAGAAGGCTGTCTGAGACAAACTGATGTGTATACTTGAAACATATGACTAATTCAGTAGCATCAATGAATAAGGTGACCACTTAGAAACAATATCCTGTGTGATTGTTCAGTTGTAAATAACAATGCAACCTATACCTTCAAGAATCAGCTTTGATATGAAAACTATGACAAGATATCTCTGATACAAAAAAGTTCAATCCTTATTGCTCCTGCTAGATGAGCCAGAATTCCGAGAAAATTCTGATAATCCTTGTCTCAGAGCTCCAAGGTTTACCCCATTGCTAACCAATATACTAGTTACACCCATCTTTGATGTCTGAAAAAACCAATATAAGAATTAACTCATGCACCCAGCAAGAGAAGAAGAATGATATATATCCTCAAATGAATGAGATTTACAACCTATATCACTCATAACTGTCATACTTAAAAGCAAGGACAGTTAATTAGAAAAAAGGGTGATTGAAGATGGAGAAAGTTTACCGGTCCAATGTTCCTATCCTCATCGTCCAAGAAGAGCATGGAGCTAAAAGGCAATACAGTATTCCTATGAATCCTCTGGAAATGCTCAGTTTTGTGTGTCCAGCTGGGGAAAATTTCCTGCATGATAAACCCAATATAACAGTTACATTGCTAAACAAGAAGTCAACAACAAATAATTCATGACAACTCAAGGCTAGATCCCCAAGAGTTTCTACATCGCCTTTCGAAGCTGATAGCTCCCTAAAGTCATCTTCCTCCCAAAAAGCAATATTGATTATGGCTCCTTGAATAAGAATTTGAAAATTCATGTCAAACACATCAAAGTTTCTTATTCTGCCTCTTAAACTATCCATTGATTGCTGGAAGTCACGCATCAAAAGCAAAGGAAATTTGAAATTTGAATCTTAGTTCAACTTGTAAAAACTAAAATGTAGAATTGTAAACAAGAAATATATAAAATTTAAACCAGATTTTGGATAGTACATTTGTAAATTACAAAAATTCAGTAGGTTTTTCAGATTCATCATTGTGCAAGTTAATGAATCTTTATTCAAACAAACTTTCCTTACAAACCCAATCATTTCATATCTAAAATTGTAGAGAACAGACAGAATAGCAAAGAAAAAATTTCTTTAAAAAAAAAGGAATAGAAAAGAAAACAGATTGGCAGACCTGAGCCACAAACATTTCTTGGATTCCTAATTTGGCAAGAAATGCTTCGGCAATCTGAGGAGTTGGAGATCTAGAAGCAATAGCCATCTGAATTCCCTTCTCCTTCAGCGCCTGTAATATGCCTTCAGCATGTGGGTAAAGATATGGCGTATCATCCTCATAATAGCACTCACTGATCAAATTAAACAACAATTACAGTAATAAATTTGATTCACCATATTAAATTTAACTGATTTTATAAGCAATCAGCCAACAGAACGAACCAGTAAAAAGGCCATAAAGTGTAATCAAGATCGAAGACGACCAAGCGAGGAAGATTCTGGAATTGCCCGATGATCTGCAACGCTTCATTTTTTACCTTCTCCACCTCGCCTTCCATCGCTCTATCCCACAGGTAGAAGATGCTAATCGCACCAGACTCTTGGCTTGTTTTTTCCTCTGTCCATTGGGGAAACAAAACGACAGAATGTTATGCGTTTTAATGTCCGCCGCCTAAATTGAAATGATGAAGAAAAGAAGCCGCAGTCAAATTTCTGACGTGGAAAACACGTGGCGAAATTAGAGCCGGCAAATCGATTTTTCTACCTAAGCGCACCGTATTAAGGCAAACAAAAACCACGAATAGGAAAGCTTTCAAACCTGAGATTCTCCGCTTCATCTTTCTCAAAGCTTGTTGTCCATAACAATTCTCAGGTAATTTTCATTTTTTTGTCCATAACAATTCTCAGGTAATTTTCTTTTTTTTTCTGAAATCTTCATTATAAATTTTTTTATTGAATATATTTGGAGTACTTTATTTTCCTCTATCTAAATAGCAAGTTTCGCTGTTGATTTTTTTTTTTTTTTTTTTGAATTTTAGGCTATTTCTCTTGCTGATGTTATTTGATTTTGAATTGGAGTAATAATGCTTCTTTTTTCACTAATTCTGCTATCAGATGCATAGTATTTTGTTTCAGTGATCAGATTACTTGACGAATTCATGTAATCTTTCTCTCTTTCTTTCCTTTGATAGATTTTTTTAGTATAGGAAATTAATTTAAAACTTTGATCTTAATTGAGAGCTTTTGGAACATGTTTTTAGGGTTTAGTTTGTTATATACTGTGATGTTTGTAGTAAATCCGTACTCTTTACTTCATGTGCTTAGTTTGTTTGTTTATTGTGTATGAATGAACCTAAATTTTAAAGATTAAGAGTGTCAGATTTCACATTTATTTGCAAACATGATTTGGTTTTGGATCGAATTTGCCAAGTATTGAACTGTTAGCTACTTTCTTCATTTTCAAGATAATGTCATAGTGCTAGGACTCATAGCCTGCACATGGGCTTTTTGAGAATGGTGTAGGTAAAGATCAAGTTCTTTTCAAATAATTGCAGCACAACTGTAAAGAAGGAAATACAGTCTGTTTTTGTTATTTCACGAATTGGTTCACAAGGAATAAGACTAGTTGAATTGTTCATTTTGATATTCTTGATCTTCTATAGGTCTTAGAATTCTAAAAAATGTCAAAATTGTTTGATTTGTAGATATATTAGTTTTCAAATCTTACACAAATACTGGTATTGGAATTTCAATTTGGCGATGGCTCTTGCTGGTTCCTTGCAATTGTCCCATGATTTGGGACTTTGCAAGAACCAGGGTTACAGGAAACAATATAAGGTAACATTTTCTATATTTTTTTAATTATGTTTTTGACAGAATTCATTCATACTTTCATTAATATTATCCAACTACATATGTTTTCAGATTATATCGAGGAGCAGCAAGACACCCTTTTTGAGCACAACACTTTCTACACGTGCTTCGGTAATTTCTATCCTAGAGCTATTATTTTCTCTTGAAGCACCATTTTGGTGCTATGACGCAGCCAGAGCTTATGATTTTCTGCGCTGGATAAACTGTTCTTACCTAAAAGGATGTGCACAAACACACACTCACACATACAGATACAGAATGGCCAGCTTGAGTGATTTTATTTTGGATCAGGCCTTTTTGACATTCAATGTCTATGTTATATGCAAGTTTCATAGTTTCTAGCAAAATATTTGAATTTCATCCATTACTTGCCATTCAGATCATTTTCCAATATCATGTTTATTCGAGTGGATAGAAATTTTTACTTGACTTTATAAATTTATTTTCTCAATGGATTTTGTGGTCCCTTGGATATTTTTGTTTTGGTTAAACATGTCCTCTCAACCTGCTATCTGAGCCTGGTGTCTTTTGGGCCAAGCTCAACAGTTATTTTTATTAGCTAGAAGCCTAAAATATACATGTTAAGCTTGTCCTTTTAGACATGTAATTGTGTGAAAATAGTTTTTTGCTAACTACATACTGGTTCATTACAAAGCTTTTTGGTCTTTTATAGAATATAGGGCTTCCTGTAATCCAGTTTAATCTTATGTTGGAGATCTGAAGTTTTGACATTGCCAATTGTACTTCTATGTATGTCGACCTAAACCAGTAATTCTAGGGAAAAGGATACATAGTCATTACCAAGTAAATTGGTGTTTTAATTGAGTCCAGCTCATTGATTTTGGACCCTGCTTCGGTTTTTAGTTGTAAGGTGGTTTAGTTGGTAATCTAGCATATAACTGGAATTTGTGAGTACTTTAACAATCAACACACAAAGCACCACACCAATATTAGGTTTTTTTTTTTTTTGGGGGGGGGGGGGTGTAAACTAAATGTGCATAATTCAAGTTATTGTACTTAACGAGGCATTTATGCTATCTAAGGATGATTGGTGGTGAACCTCATTGATTCGCCATTCCCCATATTGATCCACCCTTAACAGGGTGGCTTCCTTCCTTTAGGGACTGAAGACTAGGAATACATATCCTCCCTTGCCTTCGTTTTATGGAGACTCCAATATATTTGCATATCAAATATTATTTAGGAAAACTAAAAAAATGCAAGAAGTTTTGAAGGTAATGAAATAGAAATCCCTATGGGGATAGGGGAAGTTCCCCCCGCTAAAGGAGTGGGAAATGGCCCCTCACCCACTTGTTGCCATCCTTAATACCATTGGTACATTGAAAGAATATGTTTCCAATATGTGAAATTTAGATGTAATGAGAAGAAGACCAGCACCAACCTCCCATTTGAAACCATTAAATATATGCTTTTGCCTATAACTGTCGTAGTTCTTTTTCTTAGAAGAGATTATTTTCATTCATGTAAAGCCACATAACAAGACCTGATCAAATGCAAGCCTGAGTTGGATGTTCACCAAGTTGCTCGCTCAAGCTCAATCCCAATCTACTAATTTGGGCCTATTTTTTTTTTTCCTTTTATGTCCAGTATTTTTTAATTTTGGACAGCTTGGCAAGCTGGACCTTAAGGAAAATGACTACCCAAGCTCGCCTGAAGAATAACCAGGCATTATTGAGTTTGGCTTTGGGCAGGTTTGAATGAAGAAAATTGTGAACAGAGCTATTCATTTTTTCTGATAGTGAGCTAAGCAGGTGCCCTAATCCATGAGCGGGTCTACATATAACTTGCACAATAATAACTTGCATAATAATATTATCTTTCATATCCATAATACTAATGTCACATTTGCTTTCTGTATCAATTCTAGAAAATGGTTGTCAATATCACTAATAAACCAATTTGCTTGGCCCTTAGATTGCGGCATTTTTTGGCCATGAAAATTCTTTGTTAACCACACACAAGTGTTGCAGTGTGTTCATCTAATAAGCTAGAACAAACTCAAGAAACTGTTACAAGTTGCAGAATTATATTAGTCTCCACACCGGATTCATCTTTGAAGTCTCAAGTACCAAGAACTCCAACAAAGATGATAGAAGACATAGAAAATCTCACAAATGGATCCAGATATTCAAAAAAAGATTAAAAAAAAGGAAAGAAAAACAAAAGGAGAATGGTTAATGAAATCGGGTTAATATGCCCCAATTCACTGGAAGAGAAAATTGTTTGACAAACTACTGGTGTAAAGGATCACTGACATCCCTCAAAGAGCCAAAAAAGGAGAGAATGTGGAGAGAAAAACAAGGGAGGCTGAGAAACAAGATTGCCAAGATAAAAATAATCATAACAAGTTAGACTGTCTTTATTATGGATCTTTTATGTTTAATGCGTATAAAAGTTTGGCTTTTGATTGTTAAATCCATCGATAGTTAAAATTGTTGATGAAACCTCATTGCATAAAAATAAAGTGAAAATATATTTTCTCATTACAGTTTGGGCAATGGAGTTCTTGGAGTCTCCATTTATCAGACAATTTATACAGACCTATATGCCCTATGTTGTATAGAAGCAGTGCTTTTAGGTGCCGCGCATTTGTTCCAGGCCAAGAGCTTCCTGGAATAAAGGCCACTTCCATAGTTTTGACAAGGTAACATCTCTTTCCTTCGGTTGACTTACCCACACAGATATGGATCTTGGTGAATAGCCACATGTGTCTGGTCCATTTTTCATCCTGAATTTTATAACACATCATTGCATGAAATTTTTTGTGGAACTTGGTCCAGTTACTCATTCATCATGTCATCAATTAGTTTTTTTTTTTACATTGCTTTAGCATGCAGCTGGTAATTCTCCAAATGTTTAATGCTTCTTCTAGGGGCTTATGTACTTTCTTCAGTGTTGCTTCAACGGCATCACGCTAACATTACATACCAATATGCATATTTTTCATCCAATGATACTACTTGACATTTAATAAACAGTTATACTTGTTAACTGCAGGTCTTACAAAGCTTTAGAAAGCAGTCCTGTCATACTGAAGTTGGCTCCAGCAGCTGGTGTAATCATATTTGCAATATGGGGTCTTGGGCCACTTATGCGTCACAGCAGAAATTTACTACTTAATGTACTCCTTTGTTTTTAATTCTTATGTTATGTATGGTATTGTATTGAGCATTTCTACAACTGTTGTTTTTAATTCTTATGTTATGTATGGTATTGTATTGAGCATTTCTACAACTGTCTTTTTATATCTGACAATATCCTACAGAGGAATGATAATAGTTGGAAAAAGAGTGGCACTTATAATGTTACAACCTCTTATATTCAACCATTGCTGCTGTGGACTGGTGCAATTCTTATCTGCAGGTCTAAGATCTTGACCTTGTTAAATTGCAAGAGCTTTAGACATTCAGCTCTAGGTGAATAACTTACAGAGCAATTAGTGAAATAATGTACTGATCGGGAATGAATTTGTTCAGAGTTCTGGATCCTGTTATCCTGCCTACAGAAGCTAGCCAGGTTGTTAAGCAGAGGCTTTTGAATTTTGTAAGGTCATTATCAACTGTGCTGGCTTTTGCCTATTGTTTATCAAGGTAACTGTCTTTCCTGCCTCCTTTTTTTTTTGGTTCAATTTTCATTGATAGGACATTTGTCAAATTATAACATAGGAGATGTCTATTGGGCTTTTGCTGGGGTTTTAGTGATTTGCAGAACTTGGGCAATTCTTTTTCCTCATTTCTGCTAGTAAATGTATGTACCTTCATTTTTCTGTTGTCACAATAAACAAGTCTGTTTGGAAACAACTCTTTTGCTGTGGGATTCTACTGTCATTTGAAATATCTGGTTTTTTGAATGATCTTTCTTTTCAACATATATGGTCATGTATATTGCTCTAACTTTGAGATGCTTATTGAAAATTTCTTTTGCGAAACTAAATATGCATTTATCCTTTCATGCAGCATGATTCAACAAGCACAGAAGTTTTTCATCGAGTCCAATGAGCCTAGTGATACAAGAAATGTATGTATGAATACTTGAACAGAAATAATATGCATTGGTGACATTTTTTGTTTGTTATATTGTAAGGTTCCTGGTTTCATTTGCATGGATATAATTTTACCTTTTGTTATGTTAATAATTTTCTAGTTTTATTCCGCGGACATTTAGCAGATTATTATTGTCTGTTGGAAACTTGGAATGTATCCTATGGACTAATGAAGTTATACTATCAGTCTGGTCCATTTAGTTGTGACGTGGTGCTTTTCTCAGTTTCAAGATTATACAAACTCTATACTTGGTCATCTAGTCAGCAAAAATTAATTGAGATACCTTTATTCTTACTTTTCTGTTTAGTTTTATTTGGTTTTCAACGTAGATATCGCAAATGCTATGTAGGTAGTTTTTTTTTTTTAAATGCTTAGTGGCAAATAAAACATTTTGTTTTTTATTTTGGACAGATGGGTTTCCAATTTGCAGGAAAAGCTGTATACTCTGCAGTGTGGGTAGCTGCTGTTTCACTTTTCATGGAATTGCTGGGTTTCTCTACCCAGAAGTGGCTCACTGCTGGAGGTCTTGGGACAGTGTTGCTGACCCTTGCTGGTCGTGAGGTGTAAATGAGTTTTTTGCATGCTATTTTAATGCATAGCTTTTTCTTGACCTTATGTTTGTCTCTTATTTGTGTACCTCTAGGCTCTACCAATATTTCTCCATTTCACTCACGTTCTTCCACGAAGTACCTCATGGTTATAGTATCTTCCAATTTAAGACCTGTGTTGTTCATTGTTTTAGATATTCACGAATTTTCTCTCAAGTGCAATGATCCATGCAACTCGACCTTTTGTTGTGAATGAGTGGATTCAAACAAAGATTGAAGGCTATGAAGTTTCTGGTACTGTTGAGGTTTGTATTTTAAATTGAACTCTCTGAAGTCTGAGAAAGGCCAATGAACATATCATATGTAGATGTAGCATATGATGGCTTCAAAGCAATGAATCCATATAATGTGCATACCTTACATTTTGGTGACACCGAAATGATATTAATAGAGCAAAAACAATCTTTGTCTGGACAATTAGTAAAACAACAGTATTACATAACATCTTTGTGCTGTAATAGGTAGCACACTTAACATCCTTATTCTCATGTGTATGTTTTTCTATTTATTTTCTACAGCATGTCGGCTGGTGGTCCCCGACAATTGTAAGAGGCGAAGATCGTGAAGCAGTTCATATTCCTAACCACAAGTTCACTGTGAATGTTGTGAGAAATCTCAGTCAAAAAACTCATTGGCGTATCAAAACACACCTAGCCATTAGTCACTTGGATGCTCATAAGATCAATGTAGGAGAAATTATCTCGTTGTCCCTTCAAATTTTAGTTCCTTTCCTGCCATTGATTCTGCAATATATTTTTATTCTAATAAGTGGTTGAGGAATTTTTTTTTTTTTTTCTGTGCAGAATATTGTAGCTGATATGCGCAAAGTATTGGCCAAGAATCCTCAAGTTGAGCAGCAGAGGTTGCATAGGAGAGTATTTTTGGATAATATAAATCCTGACAATCAGGCTCTCCTGGTGAGTACTTAATTTTATCAAAGGATGTACTACTGCCTTGCTCTCTTCTATCACTAATTATATATCTTTTTCATGTTTTTGGCTCAATGCAGAAGATATTATCTTCTGAAAATATGAAAATGTTGAATTCGGCAGTTTATTTTGTAACTATTTTATTTTATTTTGCAGATTTTGGTATCCTGTTTTGTTAAGACATCACATCATGAAGAATATCTGTGTGTAAAGGTAAGAATATTGTTATCTTGTCACTATATTTCATTTCATAAGACTATCTGTAGCAATGAATTTGTTCCCCCCAGTACGGTTCGGCTTTGTGTACATGCATCAGACCAATACATGCATATCTATAGAAAATCTTTATGTTTGTTTCTTTCTAGTAGATAGAACTACAGTCACTTCTGTCAAATGTTACTGATGGATTATGAAAATTCAGCACATTTAGATTTTTATAATTTAGGATTTGTCTTATGTTAGGTTAAATGTTATATAATGAAACAGGAAGCTATACTGTTGGATCTTCTAAGAGTTATCAGCCATCATCGAGCTCGACTTGCCACCCCAATTCGGACAGTGCAGAAAATTTTTAGTGATGCTGATTTGGAAAATGTTCCATTTGCGGATTCTATCTATAGCCGTGGTGGAGTGGCATCTAACCGTCCTTTGCTATTGATAGAACCCTCGTACAGAATCAATGGAGATGACAAAGTGAAATCTCAAACTCGTCAGGGTCGTGGATCTGGTGACCAAGAGAATAAAGCTACAACCAGGCCTACTCCTGACACCAAAACATCAGGTAACCCAAAGTCCGACTCCAGGACCAAAGAAGAACCTAAATCTGACACAAAGGCGGATGCCAAAATTAGTGAAACACCAAATTCTGATGTCAAGGAACCCACAAAGGCTGCAACTGTGTCTACATCTGATCCAAAGGGAAGTGATAAAATGCCAACGAAATCATCACTAAATTCTGTCACCAAGACATCAAACTTCGTAGAAGCATCTAGTTCTGAATCCAAAGCAGGAGGCTCTGTCTCCAATAATGCGACACAAAACAAAAAGATTTCTGACACGAACTTGCCTAAGAATGTAAGTTCTCGGAATATAAAGGCAAAATAGCATTATCGTTCAGTTTGGCTATCAGAGGCTGATATTGACAGAACAAGTTGATTGCAGGAATCCTCCCAACCAAAACAAGGAGCTGAGAGACCACCAGTAGCTCAAGCATCAGTGTCAAGATCTGCCTTGGAGGAAAATATAGTTCTTGGTGTTGCATTGGATGGTTCAAGGAGGACCCTTCCCATTGAAGAGGACTCGGATTCCCATCCAACTAAAGCAGAGACAAAGGAAATGGCCGCTGCAGGCCGAAATGTAACTGCGAATCCAGCTGGCGAGAAGGATGGGAAAGATGGTCAAATTCCAACCCTCCTAGTGCAACATCGACCGATCAGTGACTGAAACAGATGTCCTAATCTCGCCTTGATGAACTGCTGACTTGCCCTGAAACTTGTTTTAATGCTTTTTCATAGAGCATACAAGTTCAGGAAAATACTTCAAGATGTTCACCTCAAAGCGTCAATACACCATATGGAAATATACCATTTTCTCAGCTGTGAATGATTTTTCGTCAAACTAGTTCATTGATCACTTGATAGTTGTACCCATTTTTCTCATCTGTGAATAAGTTGTATTGTCCAATTGTTTCATTGATGACATGATGTATGCAAATTTGCTGATGTGTAGATTCAAATGCTTGTTCTTTTTTCTTATGTCATTCTTCACTCCATTGACTTGGATGGAAGTTACAGGCATTTGCATCAGGCAAATTCGGCCCAAATTTGAAGTTCACTACCTCATGCTACTTTGAATTTATCCATGCTACTACACATATCAGTGATAATTAATAGTCTTTTAATTGTTCATTTTTACCATTTTATCCTCTTGAACAGTTTTTTTTTTTTTTCTAAATTATCTCTTATATTTCATTGATTTTATCCCTAAAATTCAAAAATACGATATACCCATCCATCATAACGATGTGGCATATCAGAAAAGCACATCGGCAAAAGACAAATTACGATGAAAATTAATTTATAAGGAACAGGCCAAATACTAAATATAAAAAGCAATTTGAACAAATAATAGGTTAAAAAGACTGGCAAAAAAATTAATTACATATCTTATGCCATTAATATTTCATATGTAACGCAGTTACTCTCTTTTGACTTTTGCTGTTATTCGACCCGAATAGAAAAGAATCAAATCCAAATCAAAGGAGCGATGGGAAATGTAAAGATTTCACATAAAGTCGGTTTCACAAACACAAGTGGTACAAAATACAAATACAGCTGTGAACTCTTGAATGATACGCATCATAATATCGTTCTTGTCCAGAAACGTGGTCCATAACCCAAAAAGAAAAGGTTAACAAATACACAAATCGTTTTCTAAATATCACCCACATTCTCTAGCTCTCTGTGCTCTGTCCATCAAATGGAGAAATGGAATTCTTGTTTATTTATAATACCTATACTGTAAGCCACACACAATAGCTGTGGTGCCGATCAATAGAATAAAGATTATATAACTTAGCATTCTTTCATATTGGATAATACCTTAAGCCTCACACATGCAATCAGGTGCAGGATATGTATATATGGATTGTTTTGGTTTTCTTAGCCTCATGTGACCTTGTCTATTTTCATGGCCTTCAACAACAGCTTGCTGAAATTCTGACCAACTAATGTTCTTGTTCAGGAACAGTTGACCTAACAACGGCATGTTTGGCCTTATGGTCTTCAAGTTCTTATAACTCCGATGTCCCACCTGTTTGCAACAGAAAATTCGTCATCTCTCTCTTCATTCTTGATCAGTTTAATTACCAGCATATGCAATCTAGGCTTAACTTATATTCTCAACACTGTCAACCTACCAAGAAAGGAGGAAAAAAATAAAAGCAACAATGAAAAAATCTAATACTTAAACCTTATATATTTAATCATTCTCCAAGTTCAGTAAATGTTGAAAAGCAAGATCTGCATATTCTCCTCCCTAAATGACACTAGGGTGGGATCCTAATCCTGTAACAATCTTTACTAAGTACTAAATTCCTTTTCCTCTTATACAACAGTAAATGAAAAGTTATCCCATACTTCTATCCATCAGGAACACTCACCAAAGCATTATGCATATTTCCTGGAGAAGCAGAGATGAAGATGTCGCTGTGCAAGCCAACATAATAATCAACTGCAGCTAGCAAAGAAGCCTTTCCTTTAATCTGTGCACGTTCCTCTGAAGAAGCAAGACTCTTTTTGTCTTCCATTAATGGAAACATCTCTCTTAAAGTTGAGATCCTAGCTTCCCCACCATAAACCTGACAAAATTGTAATTCACAATTAACCTCAACTGAAAATATTCATAAGAATTATTTCAACATTCAAAGCTAGTAGCATAAAAGACCTTGTGAGAAGCAAGATATAGACGAGTATTGTTGTCAAACCCTAAAGCTGCTAGAAGTAACCCAATCTCTTCAGGAGTCAATGGGCAACGACCCTGACTCCTCAATTCTTCATCAGTGAACTGTGAGTTAAGGACCCTTCCCCCCCAAATTACTTGTCGGTACTTGGCCAGGGCCAACTTTTCAACTTTGCCCCCACCAAAATCACAAGCCGAATGGGCAGCCATATCCTGCAAAGGTTAGTGAAGGCAACATATGCTAAACTGCTAGAATTTGTGGATCTATCTTATCTTAAACATATAGATGTGCATATAAAAAAGCTAAACTTACAAATGCTGCTTAATACATCTTATTCGTACCTTATCAAAACGAAGGTGCAACACAACAAACTTCTTTGCGCTGTTTTTATCAATCGCATCTGTGGTTTCCCTTAGATAAGAACTAGGTCCTTCAGTTTTTTTCAAAGGATACCTGAGGCGATTGACAAGAGCATCTCCAAGTGCTCTGATGTGGGGAACAAAAACTAGTGCTTGAAAATTGACTTTACAACGTAAACGTTGGATTTCCACGGGCAAGTTATCAAAAGTCAGACGGTGAGAGAATGGGGAAATTGCAGCAATCCCATAACTGAACCAAATACAGACGATCAATGATTTCATAAATCACTTAGTCAAGAAAATGAAGCAGCAAATGTTTAAAAAATCATAAATAAATAAAGGGGGAAAACATGAAAAAATCCACTCATGGAATGCAGATGATTTAACAGGACATAGAAAGTTCAGCTATCCCTAAATAAACACATGTTTTATCCTCAGCTATGTAGCACAAACACGGATATGGATACTGAAAAACGACATTTACAAAATATATAGGACACAGACATATAGGAGAAACGTGTAAATATTAAAAATATAGGAAAAAATTTATAAACAATTAAATTCAAAAATATAATTGCAAGTGTTTAATTTTTATATAAAATTAAACAATAATGACATTCAATCAAATACATTGAGTAATGATTGATATCACACAGAAGTTTTAGGTTTTCTGGAAGGAAAAAAAATACATTTTTAACTAAAAGAAATGTATTTCTAATTTTTTAAAAATTACAAAATGCACCCACGAGTTTCTTATCGGTGTCGGAAACGCGACACGCTATACAGTTGAAGTGTTCTTGCTTCATAGATCCTCAGTAACTCCATTTGAAAAGACAACAATGTCATAATACCAGCTTCTTCATGCTAAAAAATGTAAAATCACAATTTAATATAGATTTGGAGAAGAAAGAGAATGTAACTACCAACCTCTGAAGTACAGGCAAGACATTATCCAGATACCAGTTTGCTGAAGCATGAACAGGTGCCATCTTGATTCTAGTAGCTCGAATTGCAGTTGCATAATATTCCCTTGTGCTCCAAGTGAATTCGTCAGGCAGCTCTTTAACAATAGAAATGTCATCCTTCAACACATTAATAAAGTGATTGACATCAAATATATCCACGAATGAGCTGCAAGAAACATTATGCAACTTCAAAATAAGACCTTATAATAAATGAGTAACTTATACAATTTTGAATTCATGTGCATGCAAATGGATGTACATAAAACAATACCTCGAATCTTTCCAAACAGGATTAACTTCAAAATGTGGAATGATTAGTGTTGCATTTAATATTTTAGCGACAGCCACAGCATCACAAATCTATCAATAGAACAGCTCAACACATGAGATACTAAAGAGTTATTAGAAAGGGCATGTGATTGCTGCACTCAATTAAGAAGAAAAGTGTCAATAATATATTTTTGCCACTTAAGCATCTTGAGAAACCATTAAGAACGTACCCCCATTCTCTGCTGATTCAACCCTCCATCAAGAAATACCTGAAGATATCCCTCAGATTTTGCTGGCACTGCTTCTCAAAACAATCAATGTTAAAATAAATAAATAAATAAATAAACTTGTGAATAGCTTTCAATCACAATGGCCAAACTACGAAATAAAAACTCATAATATAACTGCTATATTATATTAACATAATATAATAAACTCACTCGGGGCACTTTTGGATTCAACACATGGTCTCCATCCTTGATCAGCCAAAGGAACCCAGAGATCAGACTGCTTTTCTTGTGACTATATGAAATATACTTGTGTGAGCAGAAGAGCAACTTATCAAACAAAAAAAAGGGGATTTGTAAGCATATTAATGTTATTCTCACTGAACTATTACTTACAGTCTCACGCTGCAAAGCACTCTTCAGTAAAGGTAAGTGCCTAGGTTTTGGAAGATTTATTTCCTGTAGAAAACCAATTTAGAACAAGATAATATTTTCACTACAGAGTCAAATTCAATAGCAATTGCACAACAGCTACAATCAGGTGTCAGAATGTAAGAAGTTGCTTCATTTCCGCAAGTGACAGTTCAGAGAACGTAAAAATGAAAACTCAAGGAACAGTGAATCGCCAAGGAAAAGCTTTAAGAGAAAACATGTTTGCAAACGTGATAGCCTACAATATAGGTTTGCATAGACCCACATGCCTCTGCAGGAGCAAACTGAAACAAGGTTTCAGTCCAGGCAGTGAGAACAAAGGTACCATCAGAAATAGCTTTCACGTCATTCATATGCCATGGAGCAAGGCCCCAGTGAAATGAACTTAAATTCCAGATTTATTTTGGGTTCTATCTTGTAATTAGTTTCCCAGTAGATACAAAGCTGGTAATTAGTATCACATCTACCTATAGAATACGAGATGGCCTCCTAAATCCTCCTTGAGTTCCCATCTCCATGCACCCAGTTTCCTTTCATTAATTTTCTCCTATTATTTTCTCCGACTATGAATAGCTATATATATATATATATATATATGGAAAATCTCCAGGGGAAAAAAAAAAGTTGCCTCCTAATAGCTTCTTAAAGCGCGGAGTTAATAATATGTAGCCAAAGGTCACCAACCATGTGAGCCAACTGAACTCACCAAACCCAATCCAATAACTAATTAGCAGGTTGTGATAAACTTAATTATTTACTAGGAGAATATCCCTCTCAACTATTTGGCTTGACATTTTGCAGTAAACTAACTAGCTCTTTCCTAGTTTCCTTTTAGTCATTTTAGTAAATACAAATGCTTAGCATCACTTCTATTTAAATCAAAACAACCAGAGACTATACCAAATCTGCAAACCACCCACGCAACTTACAAGCTATGAAATTGCAGACGAACTGTTCAGATGAATACTTGATTCGAGAAAATTATTAAAATAAATACTAAAAAAAATAGCCGTTAAAATTTCCATAATCGAGAAAGTAAAAAAGAAACACACCGACAAGGTAGAAGAGGATGCATAGCTGAAAAGAGAAGGCAAAAGCAGAAGCACAAGTGCAGTGAGAGCTCCTCTAGTGTGAAGAAGCTCCATGATCAGCAGACTCAAAAAAAACTCAAAACCCAGATCTCAAAATCGGGTCTTTTAGATATGGGAGCAGTATATATAGTCGGTCAGGGTCTGGTTGGTCCGTGATAAATACAGATAGAAAAAGCTCAGGAGAAATTTTTTCTTTTAAAAAAAAAAACAATGGTGGAGAAGAGATGCAAAACCCCTATCAGCAATCAGTCACATGCACCGTTGGCATATAAATGAGTGTTCTTAAGGTCTGTGAAAGAAAGGGAAAGGAAAGAAAGAAAGAGAGGAAGTTGTTAAGGCGTCTCAATGGACACCTGTCCAAAGTTAAAGGAACTTTGTGTTGGGTTGATGATGGAGGTGTATGTCCCTTTCAACGCATGTCAAGGATTTTACACACCCTTGTGTCGTACACTGATTTTAAGTATACTTTTGTTTTGTTTTTTTACTTTTTACACTTAATCCTCCTTCCTTACAAGCTTTTTTTTTTCTAATTAAGAAAAAAAGTTGGAGAATATTTCGGAAGAGAAAAAAAAAATTAGATTTTTATACTTTGCATTTTTCTTTATTTTTATACTTTGCTTTTTTCTTACTTTAATCTCTAAATTTTTCATTTTATACATTGAATTTTTGCAGTTTTATTTCTATTGATAGAGTCCTTAATTAATTTTGATTAAAAATTACTTATAAAAACTTTAAATGTTAAAATGAGATGATAAGTATTTAATTTTTTATACAAAAAATACAAATAAAAATAAGAATTACATGAAAGTTAAAAGTTGAAATATATAAAAAAATAATTTGAGAAATTAAATAAAAACAGAGAAATATTAAAAAATATTATTTTAGATTTTTGTTACAGTCTATAAATATCTCACATTTATTATTATGGATCTAAAGTAAAAAAGAAAAAAAAAAGCAAATATGTGTTAGTGTTATATTCTATTAGCTAATAATTTAGCTTATAATTGATAATTTAGTGATAACTAATTAGTAACTGAAAATTTCATAATTAATAATCTAGTTAATTTAATTAAAAATATTTGATAAAATTAGCTGAAAAAATAACAGAAAAATATATAATAATATAAAAGAACATATTTATATATATAATACAAATGAATTATATAATATATATTATATATTATAAAAATTATATTAAATATCTCATTCTAATATAATAAATATGTGTATATTTTTTATCTAATTTTTTATTGTTATATATATATACATACTAAATAACTTAATAATTATTATTTTTCAAAAAAATAGTATAATAATTATATTATTATTATTATTTGATAAAAAAGTAATGGTATAAAAGAAAAAACTATATATTTTTTTTTGAGTTTATAATATACAATTTTTTTCTAAATAAACTACTTAACTAAATATAAATTACTAGTCAAATTATATTATTTTTATGGTTAAACTAATTATAATTTATTTGGTGTTATCAAATAATACCGTACGCAAAAGGTTATTTTATATTTTTCCGAAAATAGACATAGGATTTGGAGGGTAAGTTGGCTTTGGAGAGTACCGTTGGGTGGGGATTTTGGTACTCTTGGCATCGTGTGAAGGGCACCGACAGCATAGTAAGAGAGAAGAAAAAAGGTTAGCCAATTGTAAGATAAAGGCTACAGAAAAGAGGCAGCTGGCAAATGGAAAAGATAGGAAAGCAGAGGTAACAGGTGAATAATGACCACTTATTTTATTTTGGGTAGCCATATAAATTAATTTTTAAATTATATTTTATGATTTCAGTGATCGGTTGTGGTTAGGATTTTTAAATATTATTCTATTAGTATTATTAATCAATAATTATGTATTAAAGAATATAATTTAAAAATTAATTTATAATAATCTTAAATTTTAATTGTGCTATATTAAAATTGATAAGATAATTTATTTAATATGATATACTTTAAAGACGAATTTAGATATTTATCATTTTATTTTTTTGACCAGAATCAGAATTCATATGGGTCTACTATTTGGATCCATATTTATATTAATGTGGTCTTTATTTATTTGTCTATTAATATTTGGCATGATTTTCCATCCTCAATAAATTTCTATGTCCAAATCTCCTTTTTCTAAACTATAATTCACGCATCAATTTCATTGGGTCGGTACACCTTCATGCATCAAATCTCAATCTAAAAAAATTATATTATATTATGTTATATATATGAAAATGAATATTATAATAAATTTAACTATTATATAAGAAAATATTACTTGCAGAGATAAATATTTAGTACTTAATAAAGTTTAAGAAAATAATATAGCCCAAATTATAAACATCTGTCAGTTGTTCATTCAAGTCAAAAAAATATTGAATTTAAATGAAAATTTTTATTTTATGAAATTGTGCTTAGATGATTTTTTTTTTAAATAAAAAAACCATTTAAGCATAAGTCTTTTAAAAAATCATGCATTATATATAGGCTATTATGTGCGTCTAGTCATCGAGTGTATTCCATAGTGATGGTATTGTAGAGCCTAACCGAGGAAAACCTACTGACCTGCAACCGCAAAAGTAAGTAAATTGAACTAAAATTGAAGATATTAGTGTTATAAATTAAAATTGAAGGACAATATTGTGCATTAATGCTAAATTAAAGGGACAATATATGAAATCTATCCAAAGTCCTATACTCTAGTTAATTTTAAGTAATGTATTTTCTTCTTTTTTTTATTAGACACCAAAAACCTTATGAAAAAATATTAATGACCCTTTTTTAATTGGGATTTATTTGTTTCATTTATCATAATTTTCTATGCTTTAGGAATTTTTTTTCTTTTTTTTTTTTTTTGCCTTTTTCTTACTTTATTTTGACATGCATGATATTGCCAATTAACTGTTCTTTTTTTTTGTCGAATTTATTGGAGGAATTATGGCTGGCAGCTAAAAATCTTAGTAAAGGGCATTTAGAAAATTCAAAAGCTCAACAAATATAATAGAAAAAGATGACTATGTCCCTTGTAAAAAAAAAAAGATGGAAAGCTTTCCTCCATTATTATTGTACCTTAAAATATTAATTTATGAAAAAAATTAAAAATCAACATTGTCATTAGGGTCCTCCATGTCATGAAATTGCAGATGCTTTTTATTAAAATTGTGTAGAATTAGAGAGTCTGACTTAATTTATTATAATTTTAAAATGACTTAAATTAATATGAAGTTAATTGTTGTTTGTTTATTATTCTGTTATTTTTTTAATCTTTCTATATGCCTTGAATTTTATTTATTAATAGAATTTACAATCATGCAGTAATTAATTTTCTTATAACTTTAATATCCATACGCTTTTAATATGATTTAACTTGATCTGAAATTAAGTATACCATGATTATAACTATACTATATCCCTTAAATTTTAGACCTGAAATTGTCTCTAACATATTTTAGATTCAAAATCCAACTAATTATTACTCCTACTTTTTTTTCTTTGTAGTTAAATTTGATTTAAGAGTATAAATATTTAATTTGTATTATGTTTTCTACATTATATTTGAATCAAGATAAAAAAAAAAACTCTAAATTTATTAATCTTCAAATAGTCACCGTTTATTTATTTTATATTATTTTTGGAGATGATAATTGGAGGTTGGTACCTTATTTAGATTGAAGATTTTTTTATTATTTTTTTAAATTTCCAATTCGAAGTAAATATTTAATATGGTTTAATTATAGTTGAGAATTTTATTTGTTTGATTTAGTATATAATTAATCAGCAAAATAACCAAATAATAAGTCAAAATTAGTCATATGCACAATGCATTGCCAAACTTAGAGGCTAGAGCTACCTCAAAGCTTTACTTATTCAAATAGTTATAAAAATAATCCCAAATGGGTTTTTTTTTACCTAAAAAAAGAAGAAATGAAAAGAAAGAAAGATAAAGACATTCTATACGTAAGGAAAGATTCCCTTTGATAATAATTGAGATGGAAAAATCAACTAAATTAATTTTCATAGAATAATTCTCACATCCCAATCATTCCATAATGCCAACATAATACGGATATAGACGTCACAACAATTTTTTAATTATATATTTCCATTTATCCTAAAGATTAGACTAATGTCACATTCATAATTCACTAGCTTCCAAAGATAATAGTTGTATCAAGGTTTTAAATAACGTATCAATTTCGAAATTGATGTAATAATATCAATTCGAATGCACCGTACTAGAAAAATACTCGGTGTGTGTACGAAATATCAACTATTAATTCAAAATGTTTTACTCTATTAGTTGTGGTATATTCAATTAATATACTTCCAATCATAATGTGAGATCCCGTTTGGTTTAAATTTATTTTTTTTATGAATGAGTGTATAAATTTAGAAAAATATTATAGTTTCATCTATTTTTTTATATATTTATGTTTAACATGTATTAAAGTATTTATATTTTATCATGTTATTTTAACCTGAATTAGAATGCTAATATTTTAATACAATTGGAATAAAATAGTATAAAATAACTTAATATATATAGCATAATTGTAAAATTATTGTTCAAAATTTGTCCAAAACCATGTGCAAAGACTGTCATACCCTTTACACAATGCAACAATTGTTTTCTTGCAGATTTCTCGCCTCTCTTTTCCTCTAGTGTTGCATTTAATGCACATAAATTGAGTCGTTGGGTGAATTACACCAACATAAATTGTAACAAAGTCATTACCCAAAAAATTATTTATAATATAAAAAATATCCAAATTATATAAATTATAACAATTTAATATTTTAAAATTTATTTATAATACAAAAGTACTTTAATATTTATTTTGTAACTAAATAGTACTTATGTCTTCAACTATTAGGACTCGTTTAGTATTGTATTTGGAGAAAATGTTTTTCAAAAAAAAATTGTATTTTTAACATTTTTTAGTTTTGAAAATTGTTTTTGCTAGATACAGATAAATAGATATTTTTTGCAGAAACAAATTTGAAAAAAAAACATTTCATAAAAAATTAAAAAAATTAGTCAATTAAATAAAAAATTATTCAAAACTTATTTTTGGAACACTCAACAGCACTCTCAAACACCCTCATAGTCTCTCTAACAAAAGTATGAAATGAAATATCCAAATAAATTTTAATAAAAATAAAATTAGTTTTCATACCCAGTTAGCAAAGTTAAAATTTATCTAATGTGGATATTATAGCTAATTTTATTTTTATTAAAATTTATCTAATATGGATATTTCATATCACACTTATATTAGATAGACTAACAGTTACAGACGAAAATACTATTTAGATATAAAATAAAAGTTGAGATACTTTTGTATTACAAAATAAAGTTGAGCTACTTTTGTATTACAAATAATTTTGAGGTACTGAATTATTACGATTTACATAATTTGAGTACTTTTGTGTTACAAATAATCTTTCAAATATTGAGTTGTTATGAGTTAAATAATTGGAGTATCATTGGTGAAATTCACCTCTAGTTGTTAATTCCTACTTTCTAATATGTAGCTTTTAGGGAAAATTATTATTTACTTCTTATAGTTTAATATAATACATAAGTACCTTATTGAAATTTAAAAAATATACGATTTGTTCACTACAGTTTGACATAATACACTAATATTCCATGAGATTTGAAAATTGTACTATTTACCCCCAAAAGTTTTGACATATTGTACTAGTACCTCTCTGCAAATTTGATTTACTAGACTAATACCCATTGAGCAAAGGAGAATATTATTTTTTACTAGTGTATTATATATTCTTTTTCAAATCTCGGGACATACTAGTATATTATGTCAAATTAAAAAGAGCAAACCGTATATTTTTCAAATCTCAATGAAGTACTAGTGTATTATATCAAACTATAAAAAATAAATAGTAATTTTCCCTAATTTAAATTAGTAGTGATTTTTCATTAAAATCTAGGGGAAATTATTATTTACTCCCTCTAGTTTGACATAATACACTAGTTATCCCTCAAATATTTGAAAAACATACAATTTGCTCCATGTGATTTGATATAATACACTAGTAGCTCCTGAGATTTGAAAAAAATATAATATATTAATAAAAAAGAATATTCTCTTTTGTTAAGGATAGTATTAGTTCAATAAATCAATTTTGTAGGAGGGTACTAGTACAATATGTCAAAATTTTAGGGGGTAAATAATATAATTTTCAAATATCAAAAAAATACAAATGTATTATATCAAATTACATAGGACAAATTGTATATGTCAAACTACATGGACAAATGGTAATTTTTCCTTTAAATTCATTCTAAATACTTTTAAAGATAATTTCATAAAATTAGGAATGCTATTTAATAGATATAATTATAGATATAAAATAATTAGAAAAACATTAAGAACACTCTTCATTTTTCAATACTCTTCAATACTCATTTCTTGGTTGGTGTGAGGGGAGGGAATAAGAAGAGAGAAAAGGAAAAATTACTTTTAAAAATTTATTTCTCCTAAACAACCAATCAAGAGATAAGTATTAGATAGCGTTGAAATATAGTTTCAAATGACTTTATTACCATCTTTTAAAAAGATTAATGAATTATAATTACTTCAATAAAAATCATTTTTCTAAAATTAAGACATTAGTGAAGTTGGAAAGAAAGAATTTATATTTTTTATTGGTAACCTAAAACATTAATTGGAGTGAAACAAATTCTATTTTCTTAAACGACAATTATAATGGAACGGAAAGAGTATAAAATTTATAATTTTTAGAAAAAATTATTATTTATCCCATATAATTTGACACAATATACTAGTTCTTCCATAAAGTTTAAAAAATATACGATTTGCTCTATATAATTTGACATAATATACCTATACCTTCTTAAAGTTTGAGAAAGAATGTAATATACTAGTAAAAAGAATATTCTCTTTTATTAGTCCTGTAAATCAAATTTGTAGGGAGTACTAATATAATATGTCAAAATTTCAAGAGATAAATATTATAATTTTCAAACTTCAGAAGGAACTAATATATTATATCAAACTACATGTAGCAAATCGTATATTTTTACTAATTTTGATTAAGAGATAAATAAATCATTTTATACCATTTATAATATCAGTTCTAACGTTTTTGTACAAATAACATCTTCCGAAATAACTAAATTCATTCTTTAGTTTGATTGGAAAATGAATGCTAAGAACATTTTCTATTTTTTTTATATTATACAACATTCGCTAATTAGTTGTTGGAAATAGAGAAATTTTTAAAAATAATTTATTATTATTTCTATTCATTAATTAATTAAAAAATAAATATCGGAGAGTATGAAAAGAAAAAGTACTTTTAATGCAATAACTGCATCACCCTTAAGACACAGGGGCAAGTGCTGGCAATAACTCTTCTTCATTTACTATCACTGCGAAACTTTTCTTCTCATTTTGTCTCTATGAAGTCAAGAAGTCAAAAGGATGGATAACAATTAACAAACGATGAGATATTTATTGAAAATTTTATTAGAGTCAACTCATACGTGCATACATATGATAAAGAAAAATCAACAACTATCATCAACGGATTATTATCTTTTTATTCCCTCTATTACTAAATATATATAGTTTGAGATTTATTGTATAAAATATTTGATGTTTTACAATTATTTGGGCTAAATTATAAAAATAAATTTTGAACTTTATATTTTATCATAATTATAGTCAATTTTTTAAAAATTTGAGTTTAATAAAATGTATTTTAAGTTTCGTAACAAATTTTATCTCGAGTGGATTGGACCTCACTCTGAGCTTACGTGGTAATAACATGGAAAATCATTAAAAATATAAAACAATGACATAAAAAATATAGTGGAATTAATGTGGAAAAAAAATATCACATAGATAAATGAACAAAAACAATACTGTTTTGCACATCAAGTTTTTCCTTCCACTTAAACTAAAATGATACCGTTTGATTAAGAAAGACAAATCATATTATAATATGATCTATTTTGAAAAAGTAGCGATTTTGAAAAGGAGACGCGTTGATCTATTTCAACAAATATAATTTTCAAAATCGTACCGTTTTAGTTTTTATATACATATGACAATTTTTCCATATCATTTCTAATGTATTTTTCACATCATTGTTTTAAATTTTTAATATTTTCCATATCATTGCTACGTAGACTCGGAGTGAAGTACAATTTACTCGAAATAAGATTCGTTACAAAATCTAAAAAATATATATTTAAACTCAAATTTTTAAAGAATTAATTATAACTGTGATAAAATGCAAAGTTCATAATTTTTTTTAATTCATCCAATTATTTATTTATAAATATTAATTATTTTTTAAAATATTTTATCCTTAGTTATTTAATAATTGGAGAAAAAGAACATTTTTTTTGGAATATATTGCTGGAAATCTAAGGGTAATATAGTATTTATTTATGTATTAAACATATTTATTAATTATTAAGCAATAAATTTAAACGACATCTATTTAAAAATGAAGAGAATATTATAAATATAATTTACAAGAACATCAGCATAATTTTTTTCTAAAAGTTTTTCTACTAGACTTTATAAATTCATATGCGCGAGCAAATAATATTATATAATAATTCTAAGAGGTTGATTCACCTGCAAAAAATCCCAAATGTTATTAATGTTTCAATTTGCTATGTCAGCATTGCCAATTGTGTTCCCATTGGTATTTTTCTACGAGAAGTAATGGAAAATTTTAAATCAATAATATGAAGTTAGTTCAAACTTCAAAGGGAATTTTACATAATGACAAATATTTATAATTTTACCAATTCTAAATTTTTTTTTTCAATTTTACAGAAAACCACTTTCTAAAATTACATAAGCACTACCCAAAAATCTCGCGCGAAAATCTCTCATTCAAATCTTTTGTAATTCGATAACTTCCATTTAAATATCTCATTCTCTTCAGATTCTCTTCTGTATTAAGCTTGATTTACTTCCAAAATTATTCATTCAATCTAATATGCAAATTGTCGTATTCAATCTAATCTGCAAATTGCAGTCTGCAATCATAGTCTTCACATCAAAATTCTTCTGCAATTTACAAAAACATATATGTTTGATTTATTATGCATGTAATCAGTGTCGAAGAACATTCAGTAAATCTTCGTCGGATCTCAAGCAACAAATACTTAGATGTACTTTGCTAAATCACCTATATACCTTGGTCATACCTCATGTATATATTGTCAAAACTTTCGGATATATTGGGGCTAACAACTATCTAGGTAAAACAGTTTAATGTCCGCTTTTAACTGGGTATACCTTAATCATACTTTCGGTATATTTTAGACATATATTATTAATAACTTAGGAATACCATGTAGCTGAATTACTTATGTGAATAAAGGATAATGTTTGGTATACATTGGGCATATTTTGAGTATACCATGGAAATACCTTTGGGCTAAACAAGTTATGAGAACAAAGGTTATAAAGTCTAATATACCTTAAGCATACCTTGGGTATACCTTTTAGCTAAACCAGTTATGTTAATGAAGTTCAGTATACCTTGACATACTTTGGATATACTTCAAAAAGGGCTAAACTAATTATATGAACAAAGGATAATGTTTGGTATACCTTGGAAATGCCTTATATATACTTTAGGAATACTTTCGAGCCAAACTACTTATATGAACAAAGATGATAAAGTCCTGAAATACCTTGAGTATATTTTGGGAATATCTATGTTAACAACTACACCTATACACATGTTATATAGTTTGGTATACTTCTTGAATACCTTAGGTATACCTTGAGAATATCTCTGCTAACAACTAAGTTATATATAGGTTATAAAGTCCGGTATACCTCTAGAATACCTTAGGAATATCTCTGCTAACAACTAAGCTATACATAGGTTATAATGTTTGGTATACCTCTCTAGACTTCATTCACTTTAATAGAACAAATATCACATACAACCTACTGCTTTATAATAATTATTTCATTCTCAATTATGAAATTTATAGGAACAATGAAAAACATTCCTTTAGTCACACATCATAGTGGAAGCTGGGATGAAAAGATGAATTACATTGACTTTAAAGTAAATGACATACAACTACAAAATAATTCATCTTTTGACTATTTTGACTATTTGCTAGGTATTTTATACAACAATCTCAAAATAAACAAAGACATCAATAGTATTGATATCTAGTACTAGCGAAAAGAGGACTATACACATCTCAAAATTGAGGATAGCATAAGCTTCTCTTTCTATATGGAAACCAAGGAAAGAGACATATATCATAATGATGCCAATCTGCATAACTATGCAACAAAAGGAGAATCTTCAGCAAAGCTACTTTAGGCTGACATATTAATAAAATGAAGAAAATCATATCATTGATTTAGTTAATAGATACTCAATTACAATATCAGAAATTACTATACAAATACTGAAGACTACAACCAAGATACATATTTCCTACAATATGCAAATGCAATATCAAAATATATCCTAGATGTAGACACAGAGCTGAAAGTAGAGAACTAATGCTCATATGCGACTCAACAATGATTAAAAATTTGAAAAAAACCAAACATATAGACAAGGACACATTCAAAAAGGTACTAAGTCTTTATGCAATAGACAAACACTTCCAATTCAAAATCACAAAATCATACAACAAGACATTCATGGAAAAATGCATAAATGACAAATGCAACTGGTACATAAGAACTTCAACATTATGTAAATTTTCATATCTCTATAAATCTGTCGTAGAATTGTTGTATACCCTGGGCATAGCTCTAGTCTTTGTACATCTCTACTAAATGTCTGCTATAAAATAGGAATATATAAAGGATACGTTGGGAATACATAAGCTGTCAACTAGTTAGCTATACATAGGTTATAATGTCTAGTATACCTTGGGTATACTTTCTTTTGTCAACTACTTAGCTATACATATTTTATATAGTCTGGTATACCTCTAAAATACCTAAGGTATACCTTGGAAATATCTTTGTAAACAACTACTTCTATACAATGGTTATAATGCATAATATACATGTCTGGTGTACCTTGGATATACCTTGGGAATATCTATGCCAACGCCTATATAACTATGCATAGGTTATATGTCCGGTGTACCTTGGGTCTACCTTCAACTGTCAACTACTTAGATATACACATGTTATATAGTCTGGTATACTTTAGAAATACTTTGGTAATATCTTTGGCATATTTATCCATGTATACTAACATTTTGCAAACAATTGTTACAATTAGAGGAAATACAAAAATGGTCAAATTCAAAAAATTCAAAAAGGAACACACATGCTCTATCAAACTCATATTGGTAGACAAAAGATAAGCAACCTCATATATAGTTGCTAAATTCAAAATACACCAATGAAAAAAGATCTTATACACCTTAAGACATCATCAAAGACATGAATGGTGAGCATGGCATGATGATAAGTTACATGAAAGCTTGGAGATCAAAGGAAAAAACAAAAGAATTAATGAGAGGCAAACCAGATGAATTGTATACTCTAATCCCAAAATTCTTGTACAGACTGAAAGAAAAAAAATCCTAGATTATTTGTGGACTTGAAAAGAGAGGATGACAATTCATTGGGAATACTTTTAATGTACATTAGGCATACCTTTGATGACAACTACTAGGGTACACATAATCTAAAGTCATGTTTACAAAAACTTATGAATACCTCTTCTAAAAACTACTAAAGTTAATGTCAGTTATACCTTAGGTATGCATTTGCAATACCTTAGGAATACTTTGGCTATACTATATGAATATTTTAGGTATACCTTATGTAATATACTAGGCATACATAGGGTATACCTAAGCAATACCTTGGTTATATCAATGTATCTGCCTCTACTGACAACTAATTTATATACATACATTACTGTTTGGTATACTTATGTGAATATCTTGGGTATACCTTGTATAATATACTAGGCATACATAGGGTATACCTTAGCAATACCTTGGGTATGTCATAGGATTACCTTGGGTATACCATGGATAATTCCTTACAAATACCTTACGCATATCATGGGAATACCTTAGGGACACCATGTGTCCACAAACTATACAAATTTATAAGACCAAAGTATACACCTCAATGACTAAAAAACAACATGAAATTGTGAAAATCATAAAACAACAAAAAAATTGGCCATAAAATTCCATTCATATATAAATTATAATTAAAAAAAAGAGTACATAGTACATATAAACAAAAACAAATATCAACAAAGTAATCTTGTACACTATTATCAATCTCAAAAAAAAAAAAATACAATGTATCGTCCTATCTTCATCTTTTTAGTAGGTCTGTTATTGTCATCCTCACCTCGACTTTTGGTTGTGCCATGGATTTTAGCTCTACCATATCTAAATAATGACACAACTAGCCTAGTTATGCAATTCTCAATGTTAACAGTTTTGGGAATTTCTTTGCCAAAAATTAAGTGTTCAGCAAATAGGCATACAAATGCACCATAGTCACTGAAAAGATAAAGAAAAATATTAGACTTCCGTCAACAAAAGCATCTTCAAATTGAACCAAACAAAAAAGCATTTAATACTCACACAAATTCTTATTGTGGAAGATTTTCAACTTCCACCAAATCAAAAAGTGCTTATACTTCCATATTGGTATAACATCTGATTTCATATAATATTCAATCTTTAGACCCAATTACCAATCAAGGAAAAAAAAAATGGAAGTAACACATAATGCGGCTTCATAGCATTAATTGTAGCAGCCTTTTATTGAACACTAGACAAAGATTTATGAACATATATGTGCCTAGCTTGGAAACTAAGTATGCCAAGGACCTAATGTTGTTTCTCTTGCACATGAATAGGAAAAAAACATGGTCCACTAGCGATCGTGCTATATTCGCCTGAATCACTAATCCTAAAATACACTTAACAATTATAGAATCAGCATTGGACACTATTGAAGCCTCTTTTCCACCATCCTCATATATTTTATACAATGCAATAATCTAGGAATGGAAATGGCAGTCTGTACTAGTGAAGTTAGGGGCGCATTCCCTTCCAATCTTGCTCCTCTTCCTAAAGTAGTAGAATATAACATCAAGGTGTTGCAATTAAGAAAAACAAAGTAAATGTCAGTAGAAATACATAAATGTTTGCATAACATACACTAACATGGGTACACCTTGGGTATACCTTGCTATAGTTTGGATAAAACTAATGGTGCATGGGTATACATTCGGTATAACTTGGATAAATCCTTAAGTACTTTAAACAAATATTAAGATATAAAATATTAAAAGAGTAGGTTATAAAAAAAAAAAGAAAATTTACATTATCATGCAAAAAAGAAATTCAGAGTATACAACTAATAAAACCAGCTCTTATGTTCAACAACAACAACGTTGAAGTCCAATGGAGGATTAAACTTATTCTTCCCAATTCTATATACTTTATTTGCAATACAAAACAATTAAAATAATATTAATAAAATAGAAAACAGAAGACATATAAAAATAAAAAAAAATAAAAACTACAACTACAACTATACACAGGTTATAAAATCCAGTATACCTCTGGAATACCTTGGGTATACCTAGGGAATATCTCTGCTAACAACTACTACTATATATAGGTTATCAAGTTCGGTATACCTCTAGAATACCTTAGGTATATCTAGGTAATATCTCTGCTAAGAACTACAACTATACACAGGTTATAAAGTCCAGTATACCTAGAGAATATCTCTGCTAACAACTACATATACACATAGGTTATAAAGTCCAGTATACCTCTAAAATACCTTGAGTACACCAAAAGAATATCTCTGCTAACAACTACAGCTATACACATGTTGTATAGTCTAGTATGCCTCTGGAATACCTTTGGTATACCTAGGGAATACCTCTGCTAACAACTATACCTATACATAGGGTATATAGTCCGGTATACCTCTAGAATACCCTAGGTATACCTTAGGAATATCTCTACTAACAACTAAGCTATACACAGGTTATAATATCTGGTATACCTAAGGTATTCCTTGGGAATATTTCTGCTAAAAACTATGCCTAGACACAGGTTATAAATTTACAAAAACTTATATAATACGCTTCAAAAGACCTTTGTCAACCCATTCTTTGAAAGCTAACTGATCAGAATATGTAGGTACTTCATCAAGAATATTATTGAAAGGATATGAAATGGTCAATTTTATTCTTGACTCAAAACCTGTAGATTCTACTACTAAACCAAACTTATTGGTGAAAGGAGACTTCATATGAGCACTTGTTTTAGTCCTCCTTTTGTAAGCAGCAAGTCCCCCTTCAGTAGCAACAGCTGCAATACTAGGCACCTACAGATCATCATTAGTAACATCTTTATCTTAAACATCCTTTTTATCCACTTCACTCTCTAAAGTGAGCAAATTAAAGGATGTTTCATCATCAACAGCAGCAATAATAGGCAACTCAACATCAGTAGCAGCACTAAGCATCTAAAGATAAGCATTTGCAACATTTTCATCAATAGTAGCAATAGGACGCACCTTAACATTTTTAGCAATAGCAACAAGAGGCACCACAATATTAACAGCACCAGTAGTAGGAACTTCAACATCAACATCAACATCAACAACAGTAGTATCAATAGACACCTCAAAACCTGTAACAGATTCTTTTAGCTTCAATATCCTTTTTATCTGCTTGACTCTGGGGTAGGAGTGAGCAAATTAAAGAAGGGTTGAGAATCACCTGCAATAGCAGCATCAACATGCTCTACATATTAAAACACAATGATATATATAAAAACATAGTATATGCAAAATAACAATAACTTAAGTTAAATATAGGAAGAGATATATACCAATTGGCTTCAAAAATTGTTCATGGCCTTTCATAATCAAATCAATCCTTTCAAGAACACTATCATCTTCAAAAAATGAATTAGTGTCTTTATGAAACACCTCTGTTTTAGCCTCTACAACATTCTAAAAAAACAAAATATCACCACAAATGTTAGGTCAACATACAGTTAATAAAGGATAACATTTAGGAACTTTGGTATACCTTGAGAATACTTTAGAAATACCTTGGGGCTGGCAAATATTAAGGTGTACATAGCTTAATGTCATATATACATTAGGTATACCTACTTAAGTGAATATAGGTTAATGTTAGTATACTAAGGGCATACTTTGGAAATATGAAGTGTATACCTCTGCTGATAACTATTTAGGAGTATATGGATTAATAATAGTATAAACATGGTATATCTTAAGAGTATCTTAGATATACCTCTGCTGATAACTACTTATATATACATAAGTTAATGTCCAATATTCCTTGGGCATACATTGGGTAATATACTGAGAATACCCTGGGTATATCTTGGTAATACCTTGGGTACACCTTCCATAAATCTCACCAAAATACACATCAAACTAAGTAAAACTAAAACAAAATTAAAAAAAAAAAACAAAACTTACATTTTTTTCATAAATATATTCATCCATACCAATATAATCTATAGATAGAATAGTAATCTTCTCAATCCTCTTTTGCTCATCTAGCATAGACTCACTACCAAAAAAAGAATATGTGTCTCTATTAATGTCAACACTTAAGTCCTGCAAAAATATACATTAACAAAATCAATAAACTTTGGAAAATCTTTATGCTATGATTGACAAGTATAGCCTAAAATACTAACAAAAACATAATCATTTACAGATTCTCTACTATCAACAATTGGAATAATAAAAGATGGATTCATGTTATATTCTTCTTCTTTATCATCCTCATCAATTTACCTTCAAGACCTTTATAATTAATTTCATTCATCTCATTATCCTTCATATCATTAACATTATCAACTCCTTCATCATTCTCATCTTCTTTAGCTTCAACTCCTTCATCATCCCTCAATTCATTACCTTCATTATGTATATTTCCTACATCGGCACCATCACTCCCATCATCCTTTATATCATCATCACTATCATTCCCATCACCATTTTAATCATTATCCTCATCTCGCTTGTCATCTTTTTTATCACTAGCCTCATACTCATACTCATATTTCTTTTCTTCCTCTTTTTCACTAACAGATTCACTTTCATCATTTGTCTTCTTCTTCTTCATCATCATCTTTTTTCTCCTCATTCATAAAAACATCAAACTTTGCTTCAAAAGAGTGAAAACAATCAAGAATCTCCTCTATATTTCAACGAAGGATCTAAAGTGCCCAACTCCTTCTGAATCCTAGCCTGTCTAGCATAGATATCTTTTAGCATCTTATACATTTTCTTATCAGAATGCCTTGAAGAAGAAGCTAGCACAGCATGAGTTATCCTTAGAACATCACCTCTAGACGCAATTGATTGTTCAACAGCTTTTGAAATCTTTGGAAATAAATCATCAATTTTCAATACCTGCCTCTCATCATCAATAGGCATAATGTTCTTCAAATTCATCTAAAACACAAAAAAGACAAACAACCATAATGATAAATGCAATATAAAAAAAACTAATAAAATTATGTAACTGTATACTTTGATCTACTTTTGGAATAATGGGTCAACTTTGGTATACCTAAAGTATACCTTGATTTAAACATGGCATATCTCCGGAATACCTTGAGTAAAACTTAGAAACTTGGTATAACTAAGGAATACCATGTCTATACCTAAGGTATACCTTGAATTAGATAGTGTATATCTCCAAAATACCTATGGTATACATTGGATTACTTTAGGTACTAATCATAAACCCTAAAACACAAAATCTTAAAATACCCAAAAGCACAAATTTCTACTTGACCTAAAAACAAAAAAAAACAAAAACAAAAATAAAAATAATAATAAAGAATATTTAATAAAGAAGCCTTCCTCTGAAAATATGCAGTCTACATCTTGTTAATGAAAGGTGTAGCAGCATTAGAATTACACCAATTCAGGGGATAGACTTCCAAGCATAAGTAGCTAGATTCCCATTAGCAGCTCCAACACAATATTAAAGCCAAACTTGAAGAGCTAATAGAAAACCAATCACTCTATAGCTCTTTTTTTCCACAGCATGGATTCTTCCCCTTAAAGAGTTGATGGTCTCTAAGTAAGCAATCTTACCCCAAAGGTAGCTGTTACAGTCATCACCTTCAACTATGTAGAAATGTTCAATAAGCACTAACTTTGAAAAAGGTGAACCCAACAAAAAATACTCTAAAAAAAATAAAGAAAAGCAATCATGACAACATCCTCATCACTATCCCATCTCTTATAAATAAAAAAATTCTTCAAGAGCAGCCTTTATAACCTTATCACTACCATTAAAATACTTCTGTAAAAGGATACTTGGCCTACCCTTATACTCCAGCACACTCTCATTACTAGCACATTTCAGCCTAGTTATAACATCAAATTTAGAAATTGAGAAGCGTATACACTGACCACCTATTAGAAACCACATCTCATCCATATCGAGCTGGTCAATCTCCCATAAGAGTAGATTATGAATAAGCTAGTTCTGCAACTTCAACTTTAGGAAGTCAACATAATAACCAAAGCAAGTCTCATGAAACATTGCAACTTGCTCACTACTCAAATATTTGAGTAGCTTCTCATTAAGAATTTCCTTTGCAAAATTACACAACTTAAAAGAGTAGCAGTTCTCCATATTCAGCAACAGCTTCACAACCTAAAACAACAACAAAAAATAAATAAATATTCACTTTATTTCAAAATAACATACTACTATCAATATTAAACAACATAACACATATAAAAGGTTTAAGGTTTAAAATATTTCAGTATACATTGAGAATACATTAGGAATTTCTTGGTAATATCTCTGTTGAAAACTACTTAGCTATATATGTGTTAATGTCTGGTATACTTTGAGTATACATAGGGAATACCTTAACTAGCAACTACTTAGATGCACATAAGTTAATGTATTGGATGCCTTGATTGGGAATACCATCGTAATACCTTTATTCATAACTACTTGGCTAAACGTATGTTAATGTCTGGCATACCTCTGTATTCCTTGGAATACCTAAGAAATACATCAGCTAAAAACTACTTACCTATGCATAGGTTAATGTCTGGTATACCTCGCATATACCTTTTAAATACATAGATCATATATTTGAACACAAGAACTTAAATGTATATAGAATAATATTGGTATATCTTGGGTATGTCTTGGGTATACCTTAGGAATACCTCTGCTAAAAACTACTTACCTATGTATAGGCTAATGTCTAGTATACCTCAGGTATACCTAGATCAAATATTTGAACACAAGAACTTAAATGTACACAACATAATATTGGTTATACCTTCACCAATCCTTAGAGTTTCGGGTTTAACATTTTGGCATACCCACGGTAAATTTTGGGTATGCATTCAATATACTTTAATAGAAACCATTTAAAAAAACTACAGAAACAACAACATGCAAAATCACTAAAAAAAATTATACAAATGCAGAAAATTTACATTATCGCCAACATCTGTTGGCACAGGAGCCATATATTTCTCACTAACATGCTTCACCGCTTTAACCATCCCCCTTTTTGAAACACTTGCTCGTCACTCTTAGGAATATATTCCTCATCAGAACTATCACTACATTTCTTAAACTTAAAAATAAGCTTATCAGAAGAAGCCTAAGCTCTCTTGGATGGAGTTTTAGCCTTTGATATTAAGAATGAAAACTTGACAAATGAATGCAAAGAAAAATGAGAAGAAAACCAAAAGCGAAATCAGAAGCAACAGAACACAGAAGCATCAAGAAGAGAGAAAAGTGAGATTAAGAACAATCCAAACACAAAAGCACACGTTGAAGAGATGGGAAAGTGGAGAGGTGGAAAGTTAAATCCTAGAAAATAGCATGACAAAATAATGAACGGTATTTTAATAAAAACAGTAAAATGCATTTAATGAAATGTGAAATAAGAAAAATTGGTAAAAATAAAATAACTTTGGGGACAAATGAAAAAACAAAAAGCTAGCAGTTAATATGAAAATAGAATAAAAATTTAGGTAAATAATGAAATTTCCTTAACTTCAAAATCAGTTCGAAACCCTTTATCCCCGAGAAATAAATTTGATAGGCCTAAGACTTTGGTGGAAACTAGGAACTATTAGAAAATGTGAAAGAAGAAATTAGATGAATTATCCTTTTCAAAAATTTTCTCAAAAATACTATACTGAATTTGAAATTTTTTTTTCACACTTTTGTAATTTAAAAATGAATCTTCATAAAATTTAGTGCGTTAAAAATACTTTTTTTTTTACATTTTTATGTTATTTTGTCTTAATAATCTAAAATCCTTTATTCCATAAAACAATAACACATGTTCAATTAGAATCCAATGACATGTCAAGATTGGCTAAGCCATCCAGCAGTCATCCCAACAGCATCTACACTCTCTTGGATCTGAATTGGCATTCTAGTTTGGACTCCATAGGACTAGCTATAGGCTGGTTCAGTCCATAAATCAAACCGAAACTGGTACAGTCAAACTAAGACTAGAATTGGTGATTGCCAATCTTAGGCTTGAACCAGTATATAATCGTTAGAGAGCCAATTCCTAACCAATTTCCCTTTTAGTTAAAGTAGAAGGTTCTCAGTTCCAAATCAATATGAAATTGTGCCAAAGACATTTTAGAGTCAATTTAATCTAGCTATATGAATCGTCAGTTCATGAACTGGAATTCTTGATTTATGAATTGTGATCAACCCTTTTATTGAACCTTGAGGGGTATTCCCATAATTTTGATGATTACAAATAATTAAGTAATGATATTTAACAATTTCAAGTGTTTAAGTTTTCTAATAGGTTAATCTATATTGGAAAGTAAACATTAGTCCTCAAATCTTTAAAGATCATATATTGGGCTAAAAATACAAAGTCAATATCATAAAGAATCAAAGATAAAACAAAAAGTCAAAATTAGAGGACATTCACCACTTGGAAGCCAGTCATGCCCGTGATCCCAGATGGTTATGTCCATGATGAAGTCCACCAAAAATTTTATTAGGCTTCACCATTATAGGAAGGCCTACTACTTGGAACTCAGTCACACTCATGACCCTAGATGATCACACCCATGATAAAGTTCAACAAAACATCCAGAAGGCCTTTCCACTTCAATCATACCTAAAATTATGTCCAAGACAAGAATCACGCCCGTGGCTATCGAGGCTAAATCTATCCATTCAAAATGTCCACTCATAGTTATGACCGTGACCTTGAACTATCATGACTGTGACCAACTGCATTAAATGTAGTAGACTTTATTTTAAAAGCAACTCAACAGATAGAAATGCATTAAATGAAGTTCCAACGACTCAAATTCTCAGAGGAAGTATAAAAGGTTGTCATTTATGCCTACCAAAAAGAAGAAAATAATTGATTAAGTGCATATTACTTCAAATCATCTTTGTGCATTAATTCTTTCAGCTACCTCTCTTTCTCTCACTTACTTCTACACTGTATTTTTTGAAGAGCTCAAGTTGTTTTGAGTTCTTTAGGTTATTGAGTGATTTCTTTCTTGCAATCAATAGCTCAATAGTGAGATTAAGTGTATTGGGTTGGGGATTGAAATTCTTGTAAGGGTTTGAGTGTGAGCCTTAGATTAAAACACTTGGGTAGCTTGTTTAAGCTTGTAAGAGTTTAATCTACACCTTGAAGTAGCTTGTTAATGGATTAAAACTCTCAACTGAGGTTGGGGAAGGAGTAGGCTAAGAGGGCCGAACCTTTATAAATTGCTTGTGTTCTCTTGCTCTTTATAGTTCAAATTTTAATTTTCCATTCCTTTCAAAATCACTAATTCAAGCGCACACACCCCCTCCCCCCCTTGGTACTTATGGTATTTCATTTGGTATCAGGGCATGGTCTCCTTTATTAAAGATGTAATCATCTTGGAGTTAAGATCTTGGAGTAAAGATCATGGCCTCAACAAGTCAAGTTCCTAATGTTCATGAACCAAGCTATGCAAGACCTCCATTCTTTGATGGAACTGATTATGCTTATTGGAAAAATAAGATAGAGATGTTCTTAGATAGTGAATGTGTCAATCTTTGGGATATTATTGAAGAAGGGTGGACTCAACTTATGGGAAAGGATGAAAGTGGTAAGGAAGTGTTAGAAAAGTGCTATAAAGGCAATCACCTTTAGCACTTATTGTACAATTTCATTTCATATGAATAAAAGGCATTTTCATTTATTAATGTTCATTTATATTATGAACTGATTGGATCTTAAATTAATTAATGAAGTCCATGATATAAACATAGCATGAAGGAGATTGTGGTGGGATCATGATATTGAGATTCCTATCATATGCAATTATGGTTATATCTAAACTAATCCTTAGTCATAGGATTCACAAAACTGGATATTGTTAATCTGGAAAGACTAACGCATGTTATACTCATTGATTGGATCAAGTAGAAGATCTCATAATTTATAGACATGAGTTGCCTAGAGTTAACATGTGGATGCTTGCTAGTGTAGTCAAATACATTGGATGACCTGCTATGAGACCATCATATAGATTGTCTATTCAAATGCCAATGATAGTCTCGTCATAGCAATGGTGCAAGTATCTTTAGACTTGAGGTACTCAAGGATATCTTGGATACTGATTCTATGCTTTGACTCCATCCCTTGTTGTCTCATAGACGTTGCTTATAGGATGGTGATTGGGTACAGTTTAAGGTATTCGAAGATAATTGGGTAGCCGACAGAGCATTCACCTCTTCTGACAGAGGGAGTGTATACCCACCACCTTTTGTTGGAATCATTACTCGAAAATCTATGGCTGGAGTGGAAATGTCATAAAGATGGTCTTCAGTGACATTTATTTGAGTAATAAGTCCCAATGATAGGATCTAACATCACTTGAGCTTGTGACATAGTTAGTTTAGCGGGAGCTGACACATAGTCAATGCTCTAAACCTAGTGAGGTATAGAATGGTGAAAGGACGAATTGCACGAACAATTGTCTATGGAAAAGTTCATAGTTAAACCACTACTTTCTGGCTAATTGAGGGTCATGATATATTGCTAGATATCACTCATTATCTACTCGAGATTAAGTATTAATCTGAGTGGCCAATATAATCGGGAACTTAATGGGTCATACGTATTGAATGTGTGAAGGATAAGTACAATGGACTTTTGGATCGAATCCAAAACAATGAGAAAAAATCCAAGTCCAGACTCTTTCCGAACTGGGAATGTAGTTCCCGGACGGGATGAAGATATTGATCAAGAAAAGAAGTTTTGTACTCGAAAAAAGCTACTGGAATGAAGCAGCACAAAGTCCTAACCAAGAAAATAGTTTCCCGACTAGGACTTGCCCGATATAGACAATTTCCCGAGTAGGAAATAAATTTCTCGATCGGGACACGTGACAAATTAGGAATTTTAATTTGATTAGGATTCTATGATCAAGGGTTACGAACCCTAAATCCATGTGGACTATAAAAAGTCTTCTTTCAGATTGTTTCTGTAGCTACAACTTATAAGAATTAGAAGGTTAATTCTTTTCTCTCATGATTAACTCTTTTGCTAGCACATTAGGTTAATCCAAGCCATTGCATTAAATGTTTTCTCTCTTCTCCCTTCGTGTGGATACCATCAGAGTTGATCCTAAAGGATTACTATGGTTTGCTATAACTCGGTAAGAAGATAATTGAAGGAAAAACACTCTTTTTTAAAGGTAATAATCTTCTACTATTAGATAGTTTTTATTGTTCATGATTACATAGGTTGATCTTCTTCTTGGAGTTTGTAAAATTTTAATTTTCCGTTGTGTAACATGTATGAAATGCATGTGCAAACTCTAACAGGAAGAGCCTCTTCCAAGAAGTAAGTGGACCAAAGAGCAAATTGAAGCAAATAACATTCTCTATTATGCTTTGAGTAGAGAAGAATATAATGGAATTGAGCATTTGAGGTCCACAAAAGAAATGTGGAATGCTCTAAGAACAAAGCATAAGGGAACCAACCAAGTTAGAAGCAAGAAGCTCCAAATGCTTTGTAGGGAGTATGAGTTATTTGACATAAAGGCTAATGAAAAAGTGAGTAACATGTATAGTAGGCTCATCAAACTCATCAACTCCATGAGAAAGCTAAGCAAGAATTACGCTCTTGAAGAAATCAACAACAAAATTCTTGTAAGCTTGCCTCAAAGGCAATGGAAAGCTAGAATTTCCTCAATTGAAGAATCAAATGATCTTTCTAAGCTTCCTACGGATGAGTTGTTAGGAAAGCTTCTCACTCATGAAATCAAAATATCTCAAATAAATGAAGATGAAAAGACAAAGAAAGATAAGGGAATTATACTCAAGGCAAGCAAGAAGACAAGTGAGAGTGATTCAAGTGATGATGAAATGACTATGATTTCTAGAAGAGTCAAGAACCTCATTATGAAGAAGAAGAAGAAGAGGGAGAAGGCCTTTAAGAAGCAAGATTCAAGCAAGAAAGATCATCTTATTTGCTATGAGTGTAACAAGCCCGGACATATTAAATCGAAGTGCCCAAGATTGAGGAAGTCCTACAAGAAAGACAGGAAGGACAAAAGGAAAGCTTTCAAAGCTACTTGGGATGGCTCAAGTGACTCTAATGATGGAGATTCGGGTGATAAAGTTGCCAACCTTTGTTTCATGGCAATTGAAGAGCCTTCCACCAATAAGGTAACTCAAGAACTTGATCTTGTTTCTAATGATGATGAGTTGATGCATGTTATTGAAAAACTCATGCACAAAAGTGAAAAATATTCTTTTAAAATTAATTTACTTAAAGAGGTAGTCAAAACTTTAGAAGGAGAGCTTGATAAATCAAGAACTTCTAATAAAGAGTTAACTGAATCTTTAGATGAATGCAATTGTTGTAACATTCTCGACTTTCCCATATGCATTATGACACGCATTACATTTGAACATATTCATTTTATATATGTCATTCATATGAAACACATGCATACGTAAGAATTTTAGCTAGACGTATTCACGAGATAGACTTGACACGGGTCAGTTTATCGCAATAGGACCAAGCCGTACGTGTCTAGCTATAATTTAAATAAGGACACAAGATATTGAAAATGAAATTAAATAAATGATTACTTTTGAAATAAAGGAAATTTAGCATAGTTAAATTAAAAGTAGACAATTTGACTAGTTAGTATTTTGGCACTAAAT
>CATIWF010156000.1:0-11505 GCA_949630135.1 Balakata baccata | reverse complement strand
ATCAAACGCCTCCAAGGAGAAATTTTTAGAGATATTATGGTTAAATTGGAATTCATATAAACCATAATTAAAAGTCATTGGTTGAAATAAATTTGATTATCAATCAATCATCTATGAGAAAGTTATGAGCATCAAATAAATTGAGTAATTGGTTACTATTACTTTCATTGTTGGTTTAGTGGTCTCCAAAAAGCATAATTTTTCTTTCATCTATCAACTTCAAAGCTTCAATCAAACTTTTCAATCACCCTCTCCATCATTCTTCCTTTTTTCTTCCCACATCCACTTTTAGATGATTATATTACTATCATTCCCATAAAATTTTTATGAAAAAGGAATGATTATAATTTTAAGGCATAATAATTCCTTATACTTTTTTTTTCTATTTTGACACATTAAGTCCTTATATTTTTATTTTTATATTTATCGAGCCCTTTTTAATAACACAAAATATATGATTTACAACGTTCTCATGAATCTATCTCTAATTATTAATAGTTTAAAAAAATATAATTAAGAATTTATTTTTAATAATTTTAGAAAAAAAATTAACTACTAAAACAGCAAAACACTTACAAATACAATGGAATCCATTTTCAGATTAATTTTATTAATGGTCATTGAATTTTATTTTTATTGTAGTAAAAATTATAAAAAAATTTGTTGTCCCAAAAAATTCAGTGGACTATATTTTCATTTCACTAAAATCACTTTAAACTAATTTTTGGTGACACATCAGCGGCATAGTTATCTAAATCGAAAAATTGGCCGAAAATGACTTTAATGAAATGAAAAAAATATAGTTGAATGACTTTTTATAGACGAAAAAATTGTAATTTACTGTAATAATAACAAAATTTAATGACCATATAGATGAAATGAACCCTTTATTTTAAAATAGTCAACTTAGATTTACCAAAAAAAATGTATTTTTTATAATTTTATATATTTAACTATTATAGAGAACATGATATAATATTTAACTATTATTTATCATAAACAAAAATTTTTCCGCTTCAAATACGAGAAATTTCATTTTCACTCTAGACTAGGTTGAGAAGATATGGAATTTGAATCCAAAACAACGTAGATATAACGTGGCTATGAGTATGCACATATAAGTGAATGCTGTGTCGTCCTACGTGGACTACTTATGTCATATAGGACGACGACATCATTTTGGATGGGAAGGAAAATATTGTCACTCCTCACCGCTAACACATTTTTTAAGGATTTTTTATTAAAAAAAAAAAATTCTAAATTTTGCAGAATTTAGCTAATATATTTTGAACTAAAATTTAAAAATAAAATCAAACTAAATTGATGTAACTACCCATCAATGTAGTAAGGACAAATTATATTCCTTTTCAATTTGAATTATTGAATAATTAAAATTACACGATATAATACAACTCATTTACAATATGTTTTCTAATTAATATATATAACGTTTTCTCTTGATTTTCTTATTATAACCTATTATAATTTTATTATATATTCATTAGAAAATAACTAAAGTAAGTAAAAATATACCGTAATTAAATGGCAGTCATACTAAAATAAAAATAAAAATTAGCTATCACAAAATGTGGTCTCTTGATTAAAATTGGCTACCACAAGATGTTTTCTAATTAATATTCAATGTTTTCTCTTGAGTTTCTATGTGTTTGCTAAGCTTTTAGTGACCATACTTCTACTATATTTTGTGGTAGCAGAAATACTAGTCGCAAATTTAAATAGCGACCACAATTTTAAAATGGACGTTATTACCAACAAGTGTGGTAGCTGATTAGCTACCACAATATATGTAGTAATAATTAGCAACCATAGATGTAGTTGCTAAATAGCTACCATTGGTATTGTGGTAGCTAACATTATTTTGTGGTAGCTATTAGCGACAACTAAAATTGTGGACGCTGATTAACTACCAGAGTGTGGGCTATATGTGATTTCTAAATTTTCTGCTAAAATTAGTGTTAAATTTAGCTAATACATTTTGTAATCGCTAGATGGTAGTTAAATACCGATCACTGTTTACAGTAGCTAAATATAGTAACTATTTTAGCATTTTTTTTGTAGTGTTAAGATGTGTTACAAGCACAATTGTCAATCTTGCATGACTAGTTAGGATAAAGGAGAAAAATAATTAAGAAGAAAAAGAAGGAAAAAAAGTTGGGTTATATAATGTAACAAATTAATAATGGTAAACTTATGACTTTGATTGAACTAATATGGATGCTTGGATTAAGACAATTAGAAAAGAATTGGTTCATCACTCTCATCAATCATCATCACATTGTTTTATATCTTTGATATTAGTAGTGTAAACGATTGAAGCTACTATTTGTGAAGTATTCGAGTTCGACTTGTAAAATATTCGAATTCAATTCAATGTTATTCGAGTCGAGTTCGAATAATTTATCAAGTCGAGCTTATGTATTAAAATATTTGATTCATAAGGCTAGTGAACTTAATCGAGTAATTGATTTCTTTGTTATTTATTAAATTACTTTAATACCCTTTATATTCAAACATATCTAATTTAACTGAGTCAAGTTAACTTCAGTCAAATTTTGAGTCGAGTCGAGCTGAGTAGACTATCAATTAAATTTTTTCGTTAATTTGAATTTTGTCAAGTTGAACTCGAATAACTCAAATATTTTTCGAGCTACGTTTCAAACAACTAAAAAGAGTTCGAGTCGAGTTCAAGTTTCAAATTTCAGATTTCTTAATCAAGTTGAGCTTGAGTCTAGCATTGTACCAACTCGACTCAATTGCACCCCATATCTGTCATATATTAGAAATTGCTTTCATAGCACGTGTGTTAGCTTTTTTATACAGCTAGACCACCAAAATTACTTGTTACCAATATCACTTGAATCTTTCTCATTATACAAGTATGGTCGACGATAACAAAAATGGGATGGCATCCCCACGTGTGTTTCTATCCTCTGATTGGCCCAACAAGTAGGGCCATTTGGTTAATGTTGATAATGTGAAATGTGGTGAGTATGTGGCAATGGTCCCCCACCTAAACTGGATCCCACAATAGTGATATACATGGATTTTAGGTCCCATACCAATAACTAAGGACCTTTTCTTTGAATTCATCTCCCTTAATATCCAAAAGCATCAATATGTAGCTGAAATGGTTGTGAGAAATCAGGAAGCACCAAAATGGGTAAAGTTGTTACTCATTCTATTTTAGACTGAAAGACATCCTCTATTTCATCAGTCCACTTAAATCTATTGTCTTTCATACAGTCTATTATGGGAACCATAATGGTTATAAAATGGATAATGAACTGCCTACAAAATGAAGCTAAGTCATGAAAACTTTGAGCCTTAGTGATGGTTTTTGGTACATGCCACTGTTTTTCCGCCTCAACTTTGGATTCATCAACTTGTTATAGGATTAAATGCTTACCACTAGGCCAAAAGCAAATACATGACAGTGAATCCCTAAGAGTGATCGCTGATCCCATAATCCAATACTTGTAACCATTCACTCGAAACTACATACCCCAAAAACAACACTTTTGACGCCATAAACATACACTTCTTCATGGTTGCATAAAACCTTTTCCTGTAGAGCACACTTAAAACCTCCCTAACATATTGTATATGCTACTTAGCATTAATACTATAAATCAAAATATCATTAAAGTACATAACCACTCATTTACCAATAAAATGCCTTAACAACTAATTCATCACATGCATAAAAGTACTAGGACCACTAGACAACCTGAAAGGCATATTGTAAATCAAAATATTACAAAGTGAACAACCACTCATTTGCCAATAAAAAGGCTCGACAAATAATTCATCATATGTATAAAAGTACTAGGAGCACTGGATATCCCAAAAGGCATCACTAATCACTCATATAATCCTTTTCGTGTTTTAAATGTAGTTTTCTGCTCATTTCTAAGCCTAACTTGAATATGGTAATATTCACTCTTCAAATCCAATTTAGTAAATACAATAGCGCCACTAATTTAATCAAGTAAATCGCCCCAAACAAGGAATATGAAATATGAACTGGACTATGAACTTGTTAATGGCTCTACTATCAACACACATATGCCAAGAACCATCTTTCTTCTATGTTAATAAGGCTGTAACTACACAAGCACTCATACTCTCCTTGACATGTCCCTTAGCCAGTAATTCTTCTACCTTCCTATGCAATTCCTCATGTTCACTTGGCTCATTTGTAATATGGCTTATTGCGCAATGCTGCTCTTGGTTCCAAGTCTATATGATGTGGTATGTTAAGCAAAGATGGTCTGGTAACACTTCAGGAAAAAAAAAACTAAATTCATCAATTAAAGGAACTATGACATATAGAATGATTGTAGATTTTGCCACTTCCTTTCCAATCAACGCATAAACTAGTTCACTTTCCTATAACTACTCATTAAACTGAGCCAAAGATAACAAGTTCGTACTAGACCCTTATTGTTTACTAGGAACTAATACAATTTTTATGTCATCAAATATATTATTATAGGTATAGGTATTAGCATATCCATCATGAATTGCCTTCCTATCATACTATCATAGTCTACCCAATAATAGATGAAATGCATCCATAGCAATATCACACCAAACAACATATTTATATTTGAGACCAATTGAAAAAGAAACCAGAGCACATTTATTAATTGTTATCCCACTGTCCTTTTTAAGCTAGGCCAACTTGCAAAGTTTATGATGTTTTTATGTCTTGATATTCAGATTCTAAACAACCTTTTTAGATACAATATTCCTACAACTATTAGCATTATTCGCAAAATGACACTTTTTCCAAAATAATGTAGGTAGACTGGAAAATTTTACTCTTAATACAATCATCATCATTTGTTTTTGGTGTTAAGTAACATCTTCTAACCACCAAGGTAGTCTTGGCATCTCCTATTACAAACTCTTTGACTTCTACCCTATCATCATAAATCGGATTATCTGTGATTAATACATCATCTCATCAATATTATCATTCTCTATAAATAAAGCCTGCTTCCTAGTCTTTTACATTCTTAATGTCAATGCCCTACTTCACTACAACCGAAAGATTTAATATTACTATTGCTACTGCCAGCACTTCTAGTAAATTGTCTAGTGGCACCTATGCTTTATCATTACTCCCACTTACACATCTTATACTACTTCCATACCATATGTGCCATTACTAGCTCTTAAATTAGAAGTATTACTAAAATTGTTGCTATGCTTTGATTGCTTATCTACCATCAAAGCCTGTTAATGTGCACCAAAATAGAGACAAGGTCAAATATATTGATAATAACTTCAATCTGAATCCTTAATCCCCCCAATTATCGCGTGACTTACTAATTCTCTGTCTCCTTAATCTATTTATGGAAATTAACTGAATCCTTAACCTTGTTTCAAAATCTGTAATATCTGATACATCAACCTCTAGTCATTATAGGGCAAGAACATAGCTCATATCTATTTCTTAATCTTTTCCCATGTCAAAATATTTTACTTTCCCAATCTGTTCATAGTCAATTTCAATTTGACCCTTAAATTTCAAAGTCCCTTCAATTGTAGCTAGCCAATAAAGGAACTTCTCTAGTTGAAGACTGGCAAGAAAATTCTAGAATTTCAGTTCTCATTCCAACCTCTCACCGCCTCCTATCTTCCTTTATAACAAGTCTATGACATCTATGTTGAACCTTTTCAAAAAACTCATTGTCTTCACCATCAACACTGTCATCTCCATCAGTGCCCTTATGGTAATGGTGATTATTACTGTAACACCCCTCGATATAATTAGAATTCCCTCTAATTACACCAAGAATGTTACCATGCATGAGTTTCAAAAACATGATCAATTTAAAACTTGTTAACACACTATGGCCATGATGTCTTACTAAAATAAAATATGTGTGCATGAATAAATAAAAACTTATTTATTACTAAACTTATTTAAAAACTTATTTAAATAAGTTTAAAAACTTATTTAAACTTTAACAAAATACATATCCTGGCTTCACTAGCCAAAGTTTTACAAACTAGCTGAGGAGTTACAAGTTTACATGTTCTTCATGCTTGAGGCATGCACAAATGTAACTACTCCCATCCTAAAATACAAAATAAAATTAAAAGAACAGTATGAATATGTCACCAACACCTATGATTATTCCCTTTGACTCTTCGGTGGCTTTATCTTCTGTCAACTCTTTAAACTATCTATAACCTACGTGGGAGATAAAACATCCACAAGCTAAGCAATAATGCTTAGTAGTACATATAACCATACAATTCACATGAATACATACATATATACCACATATGCATATCACAGTTATCATGCTTATATCACTACGAAAACATAACGTGCTTGTACAAACATAATAATTTTAATCATATCCAAAATCATAAGCACAAAATCATAATATATCACATAATGCAAACATCATAAGCTCCACTGAGCTTCCCTAGTTGAAAGGGCCCAAGCCACCTTAGTCTTATACAAACAATAGTCAAATGCACCCAAATACCGAGCCTTATGCCACTTTGACCCTTTACCGTAGTACCATGTTTCAATCAATCCTTATTTCCAAGCTTAAAAACCTAAAGTCATATCATAACAACCATTATACAAACCATGAACCTAAAATCAAATACTTTTTATATCAAAATAGCCCAAATAACATATCAAATAATGGTTGTCACAATCATTGTCACGGCTAGCCTGGCCGTGAAGCATACTACTCATTTAGCGACCATATACACGGTCCCTTACTTGAATTCTAACTACCCCAAACAAGCACAACACACACAAAATACTAAGGCTAACTAATTGTAGCCACTACTAACAACATTCTCAAACTCAACCATGCCCATATCTACATCAACCACATATTAAATTCACAAGTGCTACACATTTATAAACATAACAAACATATTTGAACCATATTCATATGAATAATAAATGTCATAAACTAACAACCAACCACCACTTTCATATCACTCAAAGCATATAATGCTATTATTCTCCTCAAGCAACCATACTCCTAACCTTCCCTTAAATGCCCACTAATGTCTTACTAATATTCATATAAGTATTATAATTACCATTAACTACAATTAATTCTCTTTCATTTATTACCATTCATATCCTAGTTTAACATTTATAACACATTTAAATAATACACAAATAATCATAACATTCATATAGCACATCCATGAAGATTGTATCAAGAATATGTATAGACCTTAACAAAAAGCGCTCCTTGACCCACCACGTGCCGAATCAAGCTCTGTTCTTTCCTCATGGTCGAGACCTTTTTCTCACATTAGCGTGTATAATATTAAAATATCATTTTTAACTATAAATTATCCATAAATCTCCACAACTCACCTCATAGCTTGTGCTTCCAACCCAAAGGTTCAACCTTAAATCTAAAACATAAAATCACTTTCACCTAAAAATCTCTAAACTAGGTCTTTAAAACACTTAAACCCTCACTAACAATGTGCTTTCAACCTTAATCAAGCCTCTAGGAAGATCTTTCCTCAAAAGGATCCCAAAACCCATCTTCTCAACATCTATACATAAGTGGGTCATAACTTATTTCAAGTAACCACACTCACAAACCATAAAATCAACACAAGAAGATAAAGAAATTATGTCTCCTTACCTCTTGAAGACCAAAATCATCTTTAAGATGGTAGAGAACCTGAGTTCCCTTTGAATCCTAAGCTTTCTCTCACTTTTCCCTTCTCCTTCCTTAAAGAAAACTCTAAATTCTTGCTCAAATCTTCCTCTAAGATGTTAAATCTAGTCTTTAGAGGCTTAAAAACTTTCAAGGAATCATGGGGGAGGATGAAATTTCAAAGGATTTTGGGGTGCTAGGGTTTTGAAACTTTAAAAACTCAGTTAAAATGAGTTAAAACACGTGAAAACCCATTTATATCAGTCCCTTTCATGGCCATGACACTTTTGGGTTTGGCTGTGAATGAATCTAGACAAAAAGCCCAAAACACAACCTTCATAGCGATGGACAAATCCTTCATAGCCATGAATAAAGCCCTTTCATGGTCATGAATCATGTTTTTCACACTTTTCTTCATTCTTTCAACTCCTTTCAAAGCCCATGGCCCAACACCAACCATATACTCCTCATATACCTCAAATATACCTTTTTAACCTTCCAATATACCTCTCATATACCCAACATATGCCATATATACATATATTTTAAATTCTTACTTTTAATTACCAAAATGCTCCTTCATATGTCATTTATTCACATATTCCAACTAAACCTTATTTAGCGAATGTTACAATTACCATGTTGCTCTATATTCATCTTATTTTTAATTTACATATGTTTGTTATCCTCTCATACTTGTTCCATCATCTGCTCAAATTATTCCTCGATTCATGTCATTCTCTAGTCAAAATCACATTATACACCTCTTCCATATGTTGTGTTCTTCTCGCTGCCATAATGAAGTCAACTCTAATACAAATTGACATAATAAAAACCTATCAAATCTGTTGATTCATAGGCAAATATTGGAATTGATCTTCTATAACCTATTGATTCTATGAATACCAAAAAAATAAGCATCAAAATAGTTGATTTCATAGTGGAAATACCAAAGTTGGAATGAAAATTAAGGTTTCTTTATTCCAACATCAGAAATTATCCACAAAATTGATAAGAACCTATTTATAATGTTCCAAAATAATTGTGTTTATTAAAACTCTAAATAATTCAAAACAAAATCGAAAAAGAAAAAAATTTGAAAATAAGCAAATCAGCATGTCGCGTGCGACCATATGTTGTGCAAGCAACAAAAACTCAAATTCCCTTCAATAACCACTGTGTTGTATGTGTGATGATATGTTGCACACACGGTAGACACATGTCTCCTTCAGCAGCTTGTGTCGTGTATAAGTGAGCCTTCGCACCAGCATATGCCCGCTTATCTAAGCATTCCAAATCCTCCAAAGCTTGAACTTCAATCCTTTAATTTGCATTAATGGTTCTACCCAATTAAACTCATTATGGACAATTTTTAGACAAACGACTACAATTAGGTGTGCAATTAATATCTTATATGATAGTTACATACAATTAGTAATACTGACTATATTTTGGAATTTTAATTATAAATATGTGTTTGAAACATCATATGAAAAAGAGAAAAAGAAAGTGAAAATTCAATTGTTCAGAAATGCTCTAATGGTCTTTTACTTTTAAACTTGAGTTTACATCATAGATATCCTCATTTTTCTTGTTATAGTTTTAGCTATAATATCTTTTTGAAAATGAGTAAGAAATTACTCTTATTTTTGTGTTGTATTTGTATGTGCAAGTTTGTTGCTTGAAAGGTTCTCATTTAGTTTTAAAAAGAGAATAAGGTTTTAGGTTAGTCTTTGTGTAAGGCCCTAAGATTACTATGAGACTGTGTACAAGTGACATACAACATTTAGACTATAATTTGGTTTGATTTCTTGCCCATTAAATAGGTCACTATTGAGATAAATTCTTAAGAATGAATTTATAAAGAGTGAAGTAGGCAAATAGAGACTGAACCACTATAAATCATTGTGTCTTGTTTTGTTTATTTCTCTATATTGCCTTCATTTTCGTAAATTTTAAATCTAGTATATGAATACAAATCAAAGTATAAATATTTTTGAGTTGAATAAAGCCTAACTCTTGATTGGTATGCCGAAGAGATAAGTAAAAATTTCATATTTATTTATAAGGACAAGTTTTTTTATTAAAAAAATATTGCATTGAAGTTAATTTCTATATTATCAACTTGTTACAAAGGTTCCAATTTTAAAACTTAAAGTTACAAATAGTAATTAATTTGCTATAATTCTATTGAGTGTAAAATTATAATAAAATTAGTTATAAGTAGAGAGATAAAACTCACTCTTGGTGATAGAGCAAGAGTTGTAGGTGGGAGATATTGCCATTTTATTAAACCATCTTGTAATCTTATTATCGGATATTTTGTATATTTCTAATGCCTATAAGAATATTATTTCTGTATCTGCTTTGACAAACAATAATTATTAATTTTTGTTTTGCAAAGATGTGTGTTATATTTATTTTAATAATAATCTTATTGGAACTAAACATCATGGCTTATATTATTTATATTGTGATAAGCCTAATAGGATAAATAATAAAGAGTTATTATTGAGCAACGTACATGACAATTCTAATCAAATTAAGTATGATGATTCAAGTATGACATGGGTATGGCACTTAAGACTTGGTCATATTTCTAAAGCAAGAATCCACAAGTTGGTAGACATGGGAATTCTAAAAGGTTTAGATTCTCAGTCTAATGATTCTCTTTGTGAATCATGTCTCCAAGGAAAAATGACTAGAGGTTCATTTGCTGGTTAAATGATACGTGCTAAGAACCTTTTTGAATTAATTCATAATGATGTTTGTGGACCATTTAAGGAAATGGCTCGAGGAGGTTATCAATTCTTCGTTACCTTTATAGATGATAAGTCTAGATATGGGTATTTATATTTATTGAAATACAAATATGAAGTCTTTGAAAAGTTCAAAGAGTAAAAGGCCGAAGTTGAAAATAAATTAGGAAAGAATATTATAGCACTTCGATCAGATCGAGGTGGTGAATGTTCAAGTACTGAATTTAATGATTACCTCAAAGAAAATGGAATTGTCATACAATTTACTCCACCAAGCATACCTTAACTAAATGGTGTGAGTGAAAGGAAAAATTGTACTTTGTTGGACATGGTACGTAGTATGATGAGTTATACTGACTTACCTATCTCTTTTTAGGGATATGCTTTGTAAACAACGTTATATATTTTTAACAGAGTTCCTTCTAAATCTGTGAATATTACTCCATATGAGATATGGACTGGTAAAACTCCTATATTATCTCATTTTAATATATGAGGCTGTCTGGCCTATGTTAAAAGGCAAAACACAGATAAGTTAGAGGAACGGTCCACTAAAGGCCGATGTGTTGGATATGCTGCTGCTATAAATAATTTGGGATATTATTTCTATATATTTGATGAACAAATTGTTGTTGTGAGTAGAGATGCCATTTTTCTTGAGAAAGAGTTTCTTAAAGAAGGAGGCAAAGGCAGACATATTGTTTTTTATGAAGAGTCATCTGAAAAACAAATCAAGTGGCTGAACCAATAGAGATTGATAAACCATTTGAGCCTAACATGATAAAGGATATCACTTTAGCTCCTAGGAGATCTGAAAGAGTTTCACATCCTCCTAGATGGTATAGATTTACTATTGAACATGACCAAGAGTTGTTCATATTTGGTAGTAATAATCAACCAGAAGATCCTATCACTTATGAGGAAGCAATGTCTGACATTGATACTCTTAAATGGCAAGAAGCAATGCAAGCTGAGATAGATTCCATGTACCAGAATCAAGTTTGGGAACTTGTAGACCCACCTGAAGGAATAGTTCCAATAGGTTGTAAATGGGTTTA
>CATIWF010155997.1:0-42143 GCA_949630135.1 Balakata baccata | reverse complement strand
TCTGTGTTTCTTAAAAATTCTGGACGGGGTCAGGCATATTGTTTGATGCTTTTACTTTGGTACGGAAAGCCATAATTTTCTCTGAGTGCTGAATTTGGAATAGGATTTTAGGTTGCATTTATAAGAAAATTAGATATAATTTACATGTATAATTGCGGAAAAATTAAAATGGCTCAATGGGTTATAAAATTTTGGATTTGAGGCTTCATAAGCTTAGAAAAGATGTTGTCTAATCCATTTTTCCTGAATTGAGGTTCTCTAATCTTATGAAAAAAGGATAAACTATCAAATTTAGTATAATTTGTCCAAAACCCAAAAACAGTAGAGGACATGAACCTGCCTAAACTGGGTAGTCAACTTGAAATTTTCTTCATTTTATTTATTTTTTAGGGGTATTTGAAAATGCATATTAATTTTTTATAAATTATTATTTTTTAATTTGCTTATGAAAAAACACTTATTTACTTATTTTATCTAAAAACAGTTTTTGAAATCTTAAAAATATAATTTTTTTTTTTTTGAAAAAGCGGACCTTAGATTATTGTAAACTATAAAAGCCGAAGAAAATGTGTACGAAGATATTTTAAACTGAGATCTCGCTCAATTTCGCTCAATATGAAAGAATCTTATTATTAAGCCAAAACCCGATTGATTGTTTTTTTCTTCTCGTTTTGTCGGATACCCTAAATTCACCAATTGTTACAACTAGCTAGGCTGGCAATGAATTGGTATTTTGATGCAATTGCTTAAGAGACTGCAAATCCGGAGGAACATGATTCAAAATCCAACTTGTTTGGTAAGCTAGAATTCGAGTTTGCTCTGTCTATATAAAATAGTCTTGTTCAACCGTGGGGTAAAACATCCTAGAGGATGGATACCAAACAGGCACATAGTGAAGAGGGTCCATGGGGCAAAGAATACAGTATTTTTAGGTTTGTGCAAGATTTCCATGTACAATTGCCAGCAAGAAAATCTTATTATCTGTCACAGTCTGTGAAGATAAATAAATGATTGTTGTTGCAATGATTTAAGGGTAGAAGACTATAATATTTTTGAATTGAATGATGTAAGGAAAGGTGTAGTAGAAAAGAAGATGAATCTGTGTTTAGTGTTACTGCACTGCACGTGCTTCTCTTCCCTTTTTCGTTTAAATAATAAAAATCATTGGCCATTTCAGCCATACCATTTCTTCCTTTTTTTTTTTTTTTTTTTCTCTTTTCTTAATTTTTGTTCTCATAAGCTGTCATGTGGACACATTAAAACTAAGCAAGGAATAGGGATGTTTCACTCTTTATTTTATAGAATTATATATAATTTTTTTATATCAAATTAAGTAGGAAGGGCAACAATAATTTTAGAGAAGAGTACATCAATTAAAATTTGAAAGAAATATGTGAAGTGAGATTGGAATAGTTCATTCTTCCAATGAGGAACAAAGAATTTTACTTTTTAATAGACTTATTTATGAATCCAAATTAGTGTATAGTTTAAATACAAAAATTTGAACTTTTTAACCTTAACTAGTCGTCTAGGGATGGAGTTTCTAATTCAGAACATAGATAATAAAATTTAAAAGAATCATGCTATACATCACCAATATAGTGATGTTGCAAGTGGGATGCACATACAAATTCATACTGAAATTATTATATATAAAATTATAAATTCAATTGAAAAAAAAAAGCTAAATTTAATATAGTAAAATTTTGCTTTGGAATTATAAGCAATCTAGTGCTAAGGGTAGTGAATTAACTTCTTAGTTAATTTATTTCACGCATGCTAATCAAGCACGTAAACAATTTGTCTAATTACACATTCTTTAATAAGATGATGGAATGATGAAATCACAACTCACTAATTTACATTAAAAAAAGAGAAATCCTATTTTTTTAACACTTTTTATTTTTACCTAATTTCTATTAAAATATTTATATTTTATATATTTATATTAAAATATAAATATTTTAATATAAATTGAGACAAATAATATCCGCTTTCCTCTTAATAATAAACTTGATCACAAATTCATAAATAAATAATAATGAAAATTTTGGATATGCCATTGTTCAAATTTAATTAGAAATTTAGGATTTAAATTTTTACCAAATTAAAAATAAAAAGTTTATTTCAAAATAATAATATAATAATTATACTTTCCTTCATTGGTCCAAATTCATCTCCAGTCTCGATCTTTTTTCTGTTTCCGTGGCCAGCTCCAAAGACAATTCGACACATGAGCGGTGCACGTGCATCTGGTCTTCTTTCTTGCCTTCCTCTGTGCTGTAACCGTTACAGACAGACTCCTCTTCAGTGGGAGAGAAAGAGGGGGGAGAGGGAAAGAGAAGAATCGTTTAAAACCCGACGAACAAGGAACTTGCAGAATTTATTTTTTAAAGAAAAGCTTATATCCATGACGACGTCGTAGAAGACGAAGGGGAAACAGAGAGAGATCCAATAGCTTTTTGATACTAAATGCATGCGAAAAACAGGTTACCGAGCAGCGGCCACACCACTCCTTCACCGCCACAATCGCCGCTTCGTTCCCCTAGGTATCGACACGGTAGCAGTCGGTCCAAGCGGTTTACCCCGCCTTCTCGGACCCTTGTTCACCGTCTCGCTTGGCTTCTTCTTTCTGTTCTTCTCCGCCGCCAGGGGATTTTCTTGTTCGCCCCTCTTATTTACATATCTGGTATGCTTTTGTATATGGGAACTGTCTCCTTTGATGTCGTTCCTGTCGTTATACGCCCCCCTGTTACTGGGTCTGTTTATCGGAGTCCTCAGCTTTATCGGAAGCTCCGACCCGAAATGGATGCGGATAATTCCTCCACTGATGCAGTAAGTTTTTTTTTTTTTTTTACTAAAATATTTTTCAAAATGTTCTTTGTAATTGTGGGATAGGGCATTCCATCTTGCATATTGGTAGTTTTTTTTATTTGGTGGATTTATTGGTTTTTGCGATATTTCGAGATTGGTGTCTTCTGGGAGTTATAGAGATTGTGGCTATGGTTTTGGTAGAATGCAGTGGCTTTCTGGGCTTTGCATGTATGCAAATCAGAACCAAGTGACTAGTTGGGAACTATGCAACTCTTTTTATAGTTATGATTGACTAAAACAGCTTGGTATCGCTAGATGGAGTTCGATACCGAACTATAGCAATTCAACAATTTGATTTGACAGCGACAAAGCGACAGACGTATGAGAAATCCGATATTTATTGCGAATTTACAGTGCTGAAAGAGATGCATCCTTCTCTTCCTCATTATTGGAATGCTTCTTATTGCTCCGCTGTCAAATTTCAATTTTTACACTTTTTGGTGATGCGATCAGTATTTTTTCTTCAACTAGGATGAGGAAAATATTTTGTCTCTAAGTTAATGCAGCTAGTGGGTTGGGCTCTAGATCTATTCAGCTATGTCAAACCAGAGTGCCGCTTCCTTACAGTCAGCTTAAACTATGATTTCTATTTAATCTCATTCAGCTGACATTTATAGTACGAAAGCACTATTAGAATTCGCAATGAAACTTAATTTTTGGTGCTGATCGATGGTTATTTTCATTAGTTCTTGTCCACATCTGGAAACAGAAATGTTCCAGCTTCTTTTTTGATACACACAATCAAGATTTTTGTTGATGTCCTTAAAGTTGAAGTCAGATGAAATTTTACATCTACTATTAAGTATAATTTTTATGATATTACCTAACCTTTTCTTTATATTAAGGATTAATACATGTGTAGCCTAGCCTCACATACTTGCCATGTTTTGTCACTTTGCTCGTTTGATTGATTTTTGGTACAAATTGCCACCTATACCTTTTTTTTTTTGTTATTTCAAGGTTCAATTAGCCTCATTAATCTGGCATGGCATGTGATTTGGCGAACATCCACTCATTTGCCATATCAATGCCATATCAGTTTATGAGGCTAATTGGAATCTAAAATGAAGAATTGAGGAGATGATTTGTACAAAAAGAATATGTACAGGTGGCAATTTGTTCCTAAAATGACTACAAGGGAAAAAGTGACAAAATGTAGCAATACAAGGGGCTTATTTAAAATTTAAATTGGGAGTACGATTCTCTGTATTTGCATCAGTTCTTGTTCCAATTCCACTCTCAAGGTGATTGAAACAAGTCTTTAAATAGTTGGACTTCTATTTTCATTTTACTTATTTTTATAGTTTCTAATACTAGTTACTGCATCAAGTCATTTGAGTTCCAAAGTCATCAGCAGAACACTGCATATATTCTTGGGGTTTTACATCCTCTTGTCAATGTATAACTAATTACTTAGTGCAATGGTTATGTGGCTTTTATATTCTCCAATTGGAGATTTACTATGGAGAATATATGATTTAATTTTCTTGAGTCTCACCTTATTCTTGGAAGCTGTGCTATCAATTAATTTGTGTAATTAAATTACATAGCTTTGACATTGACAATTAATTTTATTGTAGCTATCAACCATATGGAAACACTCATACAAAGCTGGTGAGTGGAGATCATGTGTAAAGAAGACTTCAGGAGGTATGATTTTGTGTTTATAAGAATGTAATTTTTATTTCTTTTGCTTTTTATGAATTTTGGATGATCTCAATCAATTGGTATTTAATAAGTGATGAAGTACATAATATTTAGGGTTTTACTAGATGCAATAGTTGACATCACTTTTGGCAATTAAGTTTTCCTTGCTGCAGCTTTTTTTTTTTATCTTTGAAACAAGTTATTCTTGGATTTGGCGGTTTTGTTCATGAAATTATTGTTGCCCTAAATTAACCAAACCTGATGCTCTTTAGGATTTGTTTAACTAATTGTGTTGCATTACTACTCAACTCAGCTCCATTTGTCTCAGCTTTATAAAAATTTATTCACAAACTAGTTGGGGTCAAATATATCTGTTCTACTCGGTTTAAAGCTACATCCTTACAAATTTATAGGGCTTGTAAATAGTTACTACTTCTAGTGCATCAAAAAGCAATTGTATACAACCTCAGGCAAAGTTCTTTTTTGTTTCAAACTATTTATTCTTAAATTTTGCTGGATTCTAATTAATATGAATTATGAAGCCAGATCGGTTGTTTGCAAAGGAATTGGAATAACTCATAGTGGCTGTTTGAGAATAATGGCTACAAGTGCTAAGATGCTACATAGTTATGTCAGCGGGTGCAAATGTTGCATAATGTAATGAGCTACATAGGACTGGACAATCTTCCATTTATTCTTACTCTACAATATGTTCATCTTTTTTTTTTATATTTATTTGTTTTATTATTTTTCCCCAATTTGAGGAAAGTGAAGTTTTGTTGGATAATAGAAGTAGCATGGGATCATAAGGCCAATGAACATAGGTCGTAATTGGCGGAGTGCTTTCTTTTATTATTTTGTGTTTCTGGAAATATTTTTTGCAATAAATGGTATATACTCAATTTTGCCGATTCATAGTCGTGTATATAAGTTCATCTTACATATGAGTTTGTTGCTTTGTTTGATGGCTTGTGTTTTCTATTATCTTCATTCAGAAAAAGTTCAGATTTCAAAGTGTAATGGCTTTGAATTTTTTTTTAATTAGTATTTTGGAAAATATTTTAGAAAGCTTTACTTTACTTCTGATCTAGTTTTTTCTTAAGATATAAAATCAGTCTTGGAATCTGTAATTAAGAGAGAAGAATGTTATTGCTTCACGAAGATGTGCTTGTTTGTGCATGTTGATCTTGTATTGAATGTAGAAAAGAATCTGAATTCAACGTTTAAAACAATCTAATTCAACGCATCCATATTCCTTTCCTATTCTATAGCCATCTTGACATCATCTAGGAGTGCATCCGCTTTTTCCTCAATGCTACATGTCATGTCACTGCTACCATTTAAGCTTTCTTCAGATTACAGTTTTGGTCTCTGCATTGCTATTTATGCTAGTATTGGTGCCATTTTTTTTGCTACAGTGAGTATTGTTGCTAACATTACTGCCACCAGCATGACCTGCACTACTTTTGGCGCATAACACAGCTACAGTGTCTTCCGAACCCCATTTTAGCTATAGAAAAAATATCCCCATTTTATTCCCTATTCAAAGTTCAAACCTAATAGGAATGATTTGGCTTCCAAAATAGAGTCCCAAATTATAGTCTTTAGGAGCCATTGCATGTAATGTTTCTTCAATCTGTCGCAATCAATTATGTTCTTGACTATATATTATTGGTCTAGAATGATTGCCATTGTAAAATGCCGATTGGATGTTTCTTATCTTAGTTATTATAGTCAATCTTGTTTTTTTTCCTCAGACATAACTATAGTTTCATTCTTCACATATTTCTGTGATGTGTCAAATTCTAAATATTTTTCTTTTCTATTGTGATTGATTTCTCATGATAGACTTACCTGAATCAAATGGTTACATATATGTTGAGGCGAATGGTGGCCTGAATCAGCAGAGGACATCGGTTGGTTTGATTCCTTGCTTTTGCTCATTTCATATATATATTCACCATTCTCTTCTTTTCTTCCTTTTCTCTCCCCTTAAATACGGACAAATTGATGTACTTATTCTCTGAACATTTGTGTGGGTGCTTTGTAGATATGCAATGCAGCTGCTGTGGCGGGCTATTTAAATGCAACACTTCTAATCCCAAATTTTCATTTTCATAGCATTTGGAGAGATCCCAGGTTTATTAGCTGTTATTCTTTAACCAAATGATTTTGGCCCATGAACTATGTATACTTAATAGTGTGGAAATATAGAAATTCATCAATTTTTATTTCTGTTGATATAATTATAGTATTACCCTATCAGGATATCACTCTTTTGGAATAGGATTAGCTGATAAAGGACATGTCTTATGAATCTTGCTGTTCTTATGGTCAATACATGAATATTATTATGCGCTTGGCTCATACTTTCTGGTTGCAAATGCTTTCTGCTCAATGTTATATTGGTATTATCGTGTTTGATAGCCATAAGGAAAAAATTGATGTACTTATTCCAAGAAAAATGAGTGATTAATAAATTGAAGTTAGATATACTGTTGATGTTTTATACATTTTCTTTTCCTCTTGGTTTTTTTATGGGCAAATATGTGACTTTATCATATTAACTTCTTTTGTCATTCTTTGTTATTGCTTCACAGTTATTTTACATTTTGATCTAAATTTCTGACTTGTTTTATTTGTTCAGCAAATTTAGTGACATTTATGATGAGGAATTTTTTATCACTACCTTGAAAAATGATGTACGGGTGGTTAACAAGATTCCTGAATATCTTATGGAGCGCTTTGATCGTAACATGTCCAATGTCTACAATTTCAGAGTGAAAGCTTGGTCATCTATTCAGTACTACAGGGATGTTGTCCTTCCAAGGCTACTGGAGGAAAAGTCAGTTTTACATCCAGATATAAGAGAGTTCTTGCAATTTGATTTGTTTATTTTCTATTCCTTATGAATAGTTGAAAACCAATTATTCCTGTTTCCCCCTGTTGCTCTTTTTTTTTTTTTACTGTCTTTTGTGAGGTTTACTGATTATTAATATTCTCTTTTTTATTCCTTATGATATGGTTTCAGACAATCAAATTTTTAGGTGGTGAGTATGCTTAGATTTGGTGTTTTGTCATGCATTTATGGCTAGCATGAGTCTATCTGGTCATGGTGGTCAAAATCTAGGCTACTCCTTTGTTGCTTTAATATAGTTAATAATATGTTTTATATAAGTCTAAATGAAATAAATCCCTTAATGATGCTATTTTTCGTGACTCAGCTTAATTAGAACCCAGCCCAAATCCCAACTAAGGGTGTATTCTTTCTTAGTGAAGATTCTACTTCACACTTAGGTATACTAAGGGTGTTGTCTTTCTTAGCGTAAAAGTGAGCTTGAGCTTGCTGACTAACCTAACAAACAAGTTTAAGCAAAGCCTTGTGGGGAGAGCTCTGAGTAGCTTGGGTCTATGATAGCCTAATTTTTGAGAGGTGTTTAAGTGTTGCTGTGTGTATGGCGACTGTCTTGTAATTATGCTTTATTGCTTTTATGAGTCACATGATGCTTGTTACTGGTGACTTATTATTTCTGGTCAGCCTATGATTGTATTTATTTGAAGTTTTTTTTTTTTTTTAAATAAATGGCTCAGGGTTATTAGGATTTCTCCTTTTGCAAATCGATTGTCATTTGATGCTCCTCCAGCTGTTCAAAGGCTTAGATGTTTGGCTAATTATGAAGCACTAAGATTTTCAAATCCAATATTAACTTTGGGAGAAACTCTAGTGGCAAGAATGAAAGAACGTAGTGCGAATCATGGCCGAAAGTATGTTTCTGTGCATCTTCGCTTTGAGGAGGTTGGTACTTTTAATTGTTTTGTTGCTGCTCTTTGCCATGATTGTGAAGAATGTGTGATTTTAATTTCTTTATTAAAAAAACCTAATCTTGACAACAAATGCATATACTCCTCTCATATGCAGGACATGGTTGCTTTCTCTTGCTGTGTATTTGATGGAGGAGCGCAAGAAGAAAAAGACATGAGAGCAGCAAGAGAAAGAGGTTGGAAAGGGAAATTTACAAAGCCTGGTCGTACCATACGTCCTGGAGCTATAAGGCTCAATGGGAAGTGCCCTCTAACTCCTTTAGAGGTAAAATGCACTGCTATCATATCATTTTATTTCATTAAGCAGTGGTACTAAATTTCAATATTGTATGTTCTCTTAACATGAATTCTGCTGTTGTTTTAGGTGAGACAACCTCATAGTCAGAGTTTTTCTGGAAGTCCATTGCATGTGCTAATCGTTACCAAAATCCTTAGCTATGCATTATCTGTTAATCTATATTTGAGATGCTTTCTGAAATATGCTAGTCATTTTCTTGTGTTCATTAGCAGAGTGAATAACTAGTTGAGTTTTTATCCTTTTAACATTAGTATGGCTGATGACCTTGGAAGAATCCTATAGCCTAAAAGTGGTGGCTTCTTGGTGCATCTCTTAACTCGGTTTATTGGGCAATCAAGCAAAGCCTTTTCTGGCCAGAAAAACATAAATCATTTGTGGTATCACGATGACATGAATAACTAGTTTGTTCAATGAGGGACAATTTTTTCATTTTATCATGGAAGTCTTATGGAATTCTTTTTCCTTATTTTCTTAGTGTTGGAAGGGGCTGAGAGTTTTAAGTTGGATCTCTATTTGGATAGTTCATAAAGGTTATGAACTGTGAGCGACTGCTCATAACATGTGCACACATTTATATGTTGAATGTTGTTCTCTAGAGTCTAAGGTGTGGTATTCCATCAAAAGAACGCTAAGCAAACAAGTTATCTGTGCATTATGGTACTACTATTTCAATAGCAGCACTTCTAATCTTGGGGAGATGCTGGGAAGTTAGGAACTTAGGATGATTAAATGTTTTTTTCTTGCGATTTTTATGTTGGTGTTTCCCACTTTAAAGGGTTAGATTTGTGGTACAGATGGTCAAGTATATCCAATGTGTTTCCAGCAAATTGTTTTACTGAAAATATTATTGTTATATTTCTAAATTTTGGTGGATGAAAAAAGAAAAAAAAAACATCAGAATACAGTTTTACCTTCAGAAAATACGGCATATCTTAGTAAGGTTTTGATTGAACTTGCTTTTCTCATGATAACTGTTAAAATTAATTAATCAGTTAATGGCCAATGAATTCCTGGGATAACTTTACTCTCTTGTACCCCTCTTCCTGAATATAAGAGGATTGTACTTGAATTGAAAATATGATAAGGTTTTTTATTTTAGTTTTTTTTTTTCCCTTTATCAGGTAGGCTTGATGCTTAGGGGAATGGGATTCAACAAAAACACATATATCTATTTGGCCTCTGGGAAAATATATAATGCTGAAAAATATATGGCCCCACTGTTGGAAATGTTTCCAAATTTGCAAACAAAAGAAATGTTGGCATCGGAGGATGAACTTGCTCCATTTAAGGTAATGCGTTATCTGTTTGTTTCTTCCATTTTGAGATCTTATTCAGTGTCATATAACTAGTCTGCTCGCAGAACTATTCTTCCAGGATGGCGGCAATAGACTACACTGTTTGTCTCCATAGTGAAGTATTTGTGACGACTCAAGGTGGAAATTTTCCTCATTTTCTGATGGGCCATAGAAGATTTTTTTATGGCGGACATGCTAAGACAATCCGGCCAGACAAGAGAAAATTAGCACTGCTCTTAGATAATCCAACTCTTGGGTATGTATTGATTTACTCCATTCCTTTAAATTTTCCTTTCAATTGATCAATTTTGTGGTAAATTTCGAACCAAAATTATTTAAGAAAGCCAAACCAATTGAACTTAAAAGGTGTTAATAATGAAGGGTTTCTGATTTAGTGCATGAGTGGGAAAACTTTCTGGAAAGCAAAAATAAGTGGCAGTGCATTTATTGACCCAGTGTATTTCAGGTACTTAGATCCGATAGTATTAATGGTTTCCAAGTAATCACAGACATCAAATGATACTGCTTTAAAGTTAAAGCAGGTTGTTGCTTTCATTTTTATCTCTGAACAAATTTTGGAGTTAATTACATCCATAGTCATTGAAATTTGCATTATTTGCACCTAAATCACAATTTTGTTTTGTAACACAAAAATCATTAAACTTTATAAATTGTTGTAAAAAAATCATCGCTGATTAATTTTAACGAGTTGTCAGCCAAAAAATTCATTTTTTGTGAGTTTATTAGATTATAATGAAATCACAATTCCATCATTAGTTAACTTTGGCTATATTTCTTAACAAATTACAAAAAAATTATTGCTGATAATGGTATCACAATACTATTATTAGTTACTTCCGGCCACATTTTTTTCAACTCGTCAATAAATGTGGCCAGATGTAATTAGTGGTGGAGTTGTGATACTATTATAACCTAACAAACCTACAAGAAATGAGCTTTCTGGCTAATAACTTGTTAAATTGGTTAGCGATAAATTTTCTGTAATAATTTATAAAGTTCAGTAATTTTAGTGTTACAAAATAAAAAATTATAATTTATGTGCAAATAATACAAAGTTCAGTGACTATAGGTGTAATTAACCCCAAATTTTGTTGTCTGTAAAATGTAAGGAATTCTCAGCTGTCTTTTCACTGTTCAGTTTGCTGTTTAACCATGCTAAGCAGTATTAATCTAATTATTGTGTAGAAAGATTAGAAGTGGACAAACATGAATGTTCGTGCTTTACTCATTGTTGGCAGATGGAAAAGTTTTAAGAAACATATGCTGAATATGCGATCACACAGTGATGCCAAGGGATTTGAACTCAAAAGGCCCAATGATTCTATATATTCCTTTCCGTGTCCGGATTGCATGTGCCGAATCAACAAGACAGATTCAAAATCGAAAGCTGCTTGAAGATAGATTTTTTATTAGAGGCTCCTTGCTGCTGACCCCCATTTTTGCGTGTCGTAATTCTTTCATTTTTTCCTCCCCGTGATGTTGGGGTGAGAGGGATGGATTCCACCTCAATTTTGGGAGCTTCAAAGATTTATGGAAGATCACATTCATGTGATCATTTGGTGGGATTGGAGATAGGGGGAAGTGCATCTTTGGCTTTTTTGTACGTGATGCCGGAGAACAGAACATACAAACAACATTCTTTGATTGCAGGGTATTAGCTGAGCATTGTTTCGTATATGCTACTGCTGTATCTAACAAAGCTGTAAAATGATACGTTTCTATTCTTTCTTTCCTACCTGGGGTTTTGTCGTGCTTGTAAATTTATTGGGGTTTGATTCTTGTGTATGTCTTTTAGAAACTGGAAAATAAAATTTTTGTACATTTATCAGATATTATGGGGCATTGATTTTTTTTTTCTTTTTGTTGCATTTTTAATTTAATATTGATTTATATTTCTTCGTTGTCTCACTAAAAAGAATTATATAGGCAATGGAATATTTTCATTTGTTGCAATGATTTCTCATTTTAATGTTAATCTAAACCTTTGCAGCTTATTTCATAATTCAACTCACTATAATAAAATGAAAATGTCCTTGACTGCAAATTCTTGAAGTTGATTGATTTTTTTTTTCATAAATTTGGGATATTAACATATATAAAAATCAAAATTTGTACTTTTTTTGTGAAAATTTTTATTATTATTTTAAAATATTTAGAGGGTGTTTGTTTCATCTTTTTGAGATAACTAGTTGTTCTAAATGTATTTGGTTAGATATTTCAAATAACAGTTATTAGTTGATTCTATAGCTGTAGTTTTTTTTAATAAAAAGATGAAAATATTATTTTCAATTAATATTTGTTATTACTAACTTTAATATTCTACTATTTAATGTCTTTTTCTATTGTATAAGAAAAATTATATTAAAATTAATTGTATTTATAAATTATATAATATAAATTATTGAAAATTTTAGTTCATAAATATTATATTATTATTCTAATTATTAAAAAAATAATTGTATAAGAAATAATTTTTTTTATTCATACATCATAAAAAAATATTTTATATATAAAGAATTAATGTTTTTATTGGTAATTTATATTCTAGCAGTAACGTTTTAACTAATTTTATCAAATATAATATAAATCAGCTGCAATCAATTGATAAACCAAACGAGATCTTAATATTTGACACTTTTGTATAAATATTAATTATCTATTCTACTCTTATTTAAAATTTATTTTCTAATAAACATCTATTATTTAAGTTCCATTTTTTATATATAGATAATTAATTTATATAAGTAATTATCTATATATAATATAATATATTTTAATTATTATGTAATTTTAAATAATATTTATTTAGAAATGGAGGAGATATATTCTTAACGATTGTATGAAATTAAAAAAACAAATTATTTAATGAAAATTCGAATTAAAACTAAAAAAAATTTTTATTTAAATTTATTACGATTTGCAACAATCCGAGGGCAAGCAGAAAACAAAAGCCTTAGGAAGGTATAATATCATTTCACTGTATTACAATTTGATATTAAATTTTTTAATTGTTACAAATTAGTACTAAATATTTTAAAAATATAACAATTTTGTATGAAATTAAAATTCTAATCAAATAGTATGATATATCAGTATATGGACGTATTATGTCAGCCGATCAATATATTATATCAGTTTTTTTTATTAAAAGTTTGACTTTGAAACTAAATTATAATATTGTTGAAATGTTTGATAGTAATTTATAATTGTTGAAAAAATTGTGATTATGAGTCATTTTTAGAGGATAATTCGGGTAGATCTCATAACTCAGTTTTAGAAGAAAGACCCAAATATATATTCATTGACATGAGAACTATGAATTAATGTATTCATATGCTCAAATAGGAAAATGTGTTAATAGAAATTGAAACTCAAAGTAAGCTCTTTGGTAAGAAAGCTCTTTGGTAAGAAAATTAAAAGTGAAAAGTGAATGTGTGGGAGTTTGTCCCACATCACTAAAAATTGAAGCTGGACTTATATTTATATATAGAGATGCATTCTTACATGGGTAAGAAAAAATAGAATGGAAAGCTCTCTCTTGCTTGTTCAGGTTTCCATGGTCCGAGAGGGGCCAATGCGTGAGTGCACGACCTACGTACACGAATGTCGTCCAAAAATCTCGTTGTCCTAAACAAGCCCAGTTTTTATGAATATTTTTTTTTATTTCTGGAAAATTTGGCAATACTCTCGTGTTGATTCGCACGGCCGACAGTCTATCCATACGGCCAGGCCATTGACACGTCTTTGTGGATCCATACGGTCGTATCGTTGTGCCTGCAGTGTGTGTAAGGCAGATCCACACTCCCATGTGGATCCACACGCCTGTGTGGATTCTGTTCCAGAATAATCTTTTGAGTTTCATGTCTTTTGGAATTTCAATTTCTGATGTTTCAAAGATTAATTTTACAATTATTTGAGAGTTACAAAGACATTATTGGCAGCTTTTAAAAGAAATTAATCACAATTAATCCTATATTTCCTCCATCTAGTATAAATAGGTGGTTTTTGCTTGAATTTTCGTGAGTTTTTTGAAGAGTTTACTTCGATTGTTCTTGAAGAATTCTTTCTTTCTTTCTTCTTCTTATTCTTCTTTTTCTTATTCTTTTCAAGTGATATAGAATGTAACAAGTTCAAAATTTACTGTAAGTATGTGTTGTGTGTTCAACAACTACTTAGAATCTATTGTATCCCGGGAGACAAACACCAGTTATTTTAAACACCAGTGTAGGAGTCGAATTTGTCTTTAAGAAACTGTGTGAAACACTGGCCTCAGATTGTTTTCCATTTCTATTGTTTTTGAATTCTCCTTTTATTATTATTGTTCTCCTAACAATAATGATGTAAAAAAATCTGATATTAATTTATAATAATTAAAAATTTTGGTACTAATTTGTAATAAATTGAAAAAAATCGGTAGCATTTGTGCAAGTAGCCTTGTGGGAATCATTGGAAATCTCACTTCCGATCAGCTTCAATTCTTCAACTCTTAAAGTAATCAATCAGTTACGAATTCTCTTTCACACAGCCCAAAAGATGCTGTATTTCTTCGAAAGAACAACTTAAAAGATATATATATATATATATAAAAAAGTGAGAGTTGGGATTTAATTGAGTTAATTTTGTCATTTACTAATTGAATTTATCAGTAAATAGTATTAATAATTCATTAATTAAAAATTTAGTTGTATTAGAACTAGATAATTATATTTTATATATAAAAAACTATATAACTAATATTAAAAAAATAAATTAATAAAAAACTATTAGTGTCCAATATTATTATTTTTTTACATTATGTGAATACTATTAATGAAAATGAATATTATTATTTTTAATTACAAGTAAGTGGTAATTATAAATAAAACTCCAATATTTAATCCAATTTTTAATTTAACGTCCAACAAGTTTCGTGAAAATTATTATTTTTAATTTATGAATTACAAATAAGTGATAATTATAAATAAAACAATAACATTTAGTCTAATTTTTAATATGTCCAAAGAACTGATATTGAAGAATAAATAATTGATATATTTAGAACTATATAATATATCTAATTTTTATTTTTGTTATATATAATAAATATTGGATCATTTGTATTATAATTATTGTTGGCTTCTCCTTATATTTTATCTTGATTCTGTCATTGTCTATGTTTATAATTAAGTATAAGAACACTCAAATAACAAGTTTTACAAAATTAGAATAAAAAAAATATTAGAAATATAATTTAATAATTAATTTTTCTTAATTATATACATAACAAGTTAAGTTTTTAAAATTTACGTGCATAGTAAAATATAATTTCCTTTTATATTAAAATATGAGAATCAAATATAATTAACAAATATTAATATTTAAATTAAATGTGTTTTAATTACATAATAATTAAAAGTAACTAAAATTAATTTGCTGGATAATATTGTTATTACTAAAAATTACGCGTGTGAATGATTAGAAATGGGGAGACATACAAAATGATCGTAAAATATTTATATGTTATCTCTATTTTATATATGATTCTTAATAATGAACAAATTAATAATTTTCGTATAAATTATAATACTAATTCAATATGTAATAATTAAGTACAAGACACGTTAATGAAAAATCATAATATCAAATCATCATACTATATATAAAAGTAGGAATAAGGGGATATATAAATTTAAAAAGAATGAAAATTTAATTTAAAAAAAATTATGAAAGCACGGTAAAAAAAAAAAGCATATTGTCATTCAAAGTATAACAATAACATTAAACTAAATTATAACTATGTACGTAACGTATAATATATATTTCAAAATAATGAATATAATTCTTATAAATTATTTAAGAAAATATAATTTTTTAATAATTTTTATATAGTTTAATAATTAATTTATTTTAATCATATACAAAATGAGTTTATAATTTACTTTTATATAAATTATAAGAATCAAATATAATTAATAACAATTAATATTAAAATTAAATGTGATTTAATTATATGATAATTAAGAGTAAGTAAAATTAATTTGTTGGACAAAATTATTATTATTATTTATTTAATAATGATTTGTCTAATTATTAAAAATCAGCACATGAATGATTGGAAATAGAAAGACAAACAAAAAAACCATAAAGTACTTACTACCTCTATTTTATATATGACTCTTAATAATTGACAAATTAGTATTGAGGATGAAAAAAATGATTATAAAATACTTATTATTTCTATTTTATATATAATTTTTAATAATAGATAAATTAGTATTCTTTATATGAATTATAATACAAGTTCAATATATAATAATTTATACGTACAATGAAACCAATCTAATTGTATTAGTTAATATGTTTAATTTTATCATTTATGCAACCAACTTAATTGTATTAGTTAATAGGTTTAATTTTATCATTTAATATCTTACTATATCTATTTTATATATGACTATTAATAATAGATAAATAAGTAATTTTCATACGAGTTATAATAAAAGTCAAATATCTAATAATCATGTTTAACGTACATTAATGATTGCTTCAATTTTTAATCAAATCATAATATATATTAAAGTGAGAATGTGGAGGACAAACAAAATAATTATATATGATTTTTAATAATGAATTCATATAATTTAAGAGAAATATACAATATTATAATTCACTACAAATAAAATAACATAATAAAACGAAACAAATTAATAAAATATATATATATATAAACTAAATAATGATTAATGAAAAGTTTAATATCTAATAATCATATACAAAGTTTTTATTTTATATATAACTCTTAATATTTGAAATAAATATATATCCCATAAGTAGTATTAAGATTTTATACATGAATAAAAGTTCTATTAATATTAAAATAAAATTAATTTATTAACATTATTGAAATATTATATTTCTATATTTATCTTAAATGTTAATAAATATTATAAATAAAATAAAAACTAAATAATGATTAATGTAATTAACTGCTTTAATAAAATATTATATATATATATATATATATATATATATATATATATATATGTATGTATGCAAGGTTATCTTGTGATAGAGTCGTTTACAAATTCCGAAGAAATTGACGGCATGATGAAGAGAATGGAGCAACTGCTTGATGATTTTGACTGCGATTCCACCGCCTCAATTTTCTCCACCCAAAATGAGGTTGAAACAAAATTTTATTTTCTTTTTTTTTTTTAATTAATTTTTGAGCTTTTATCTTATTCTATAATCTGGAATTGAATGATTTCATTTGTTTTACTTTTAACAAAAGGTAACTGAAAATTAATTCTTCGAAAGCGCTGAGAAGATTTCTTTTTTCTTCGAAGGTATAGAATTTCGATTCACTCAATTTTTGTTCAAGTTATTTTCTGAATTATTTCGCTGTTGGCGAGGTGTACTATGATTATTGGTGGATGAATCTTTACCATTTGTAGGTTGGAATGAATAGTTGGAGTTAGGTTCGACCAAATGGTAAAAAAAAATTATACAGTATCATGTTTAGACAGTGTGAAGAAAGTATACGAGCTCATGATTCACATTTTGTTATTAGTCAAAGAATTGATCTTTTTCAAGTGAAGATGATAGTGGGATTGGAAAACAAAAAGAGAGTCCTCTAGTTCGCTGAGATTTAGTAGATAGGTAATAATAGTCTACTAAAATGAATTAAAGTTTGAGTTCTGTAGTTTAGAAGACCGAATTTTATTTTGGTCTCTATACAAACTGTTCCATTGAGACCCGTTAGTCAAAAGAGGATCAGCTCCTTCTCATTCACAATGTTGGCATGGTTTTGAAAATACTGTTATTCGTTGGAGAGGATATGTTTTTGTTTGTTCTTTGCTAGTTGATCTGGAGGAACTAGCTACTTATTTACTTTATTTATTTCTTTTTTTGTGCCCTCAATGAATTTGATGATTTAGGGAGATTTAAGTTAGCCTGGAGCTAACAATTGGCATTTTTCTTAATTTGGCAGAGAAAGCATTCGGGGAAGAAGGAAACTTACGGCAACGAAAAGCAACTCTCTATTAACAAAGTTGGCTATGGTATGTAGTTGAAGCTGCAGTGCTACTTCATAATGTGATAATATGCTAGTGTACCTGGATTTATTTCACTCCAGTAGCAGTTGCAACTTTGATATATGCAGGGGTGGAGCTTTGGGAGGATCATTGCTCCTCAAAGCTAAAAAAGAAAATAATAATAATAATAATAATAATAATAATAATAATAATAATATCAGTTATTACTATTTGATGATAGTATAATATATAAGGCATGCAGCCATTGTTTCATATTTAATCATAAGCGTTTGTCTTTTTCCACCAAGAAACATTTAAGGTTCAAATTAGAGATTGGTTGTGGTCTATCTAAGCAAGATGAAGAAGATGATGTATAACACCTTTCGATATAACTAGAATTCCGTCTAATTATACCAAGACATGTTACGATGCATGAGATTCAAACTATGATCAAATAAAATTTTTGCACTCTTCATGGCTATAATAACTTGAAAATGAAAGCTAAAACAAATTTTATGAAAATAAAGACTTTACTTCACAACTTTTAAAACCTTCGAGCTATACCCTGCTCAAGTATTACAAAACTTTCTTACAATGCATTAACAACATAATATTCTTATTGCAACTCAAAAACTATGAATACAACAAATGCATGTATCACCAACCCTCTTAATGCCAACTTGACTTTTGATTCTCGGGTTCCGTCTCCTTATCAACTTCAAGCATATCCCTATAATCTGTGTATGAGGAAAAAACTACACACACGCTAAGCAACTAGTGTTTAGTGGTACATATAATCATTCAAATCTAAGCAATATATATATACCTCTACTTTGAATAGACATTACCTCTATTCTAGGTTACACTCGCTTCTATGTACCTACCATCAAACTACATAGCAAACAACCTATGTAGCATGAACACGGACACGGGTATGGACACGAACATAGTTGTCGAATCGAGAATCGAATTTATAATTTTGTGAATCGAGGATCGAGAATTGAATCGAATCGTAAGATTTGGTTCATCCTGATAATGCTAATTAAAAATAATATATGTCTATTTTTAAGAACATTCTTCATATTATTATTTTATAGTTTTGAAATGTAGTAATGACTGAACATAAAAATGTGAAATTAATAAATAATAATAGAAGTAAATCATAAAGTCAAATATAGTTTAAAATCTGTAATTTATAAGAAAATGCTATATAATTTGAAAGAACTAAAATAAGTAATATAAATCATTTTATATTTTGAATTTTTTATCACGAAGAAGAAGAAAATAGTCATCTTTGCTCATATTTGACTCGTTTTTTAAGTGAATTAATATGAATCGGATGACTCGAATCGTGAATCGTCACGATTAAGTATAATTTTAAATTTGTGTTAAGATTCAACTCATTTTCCATATGAATCGATACAAATCGAATCGATAATCGTAAGATTCTAATAATAGTGGACACCAACACTGGAAAACGACATTTATAAAAAATTAAGGTACGGACACGTGGAGGCAACATGTAAATATTAAAAATATAGGGATAAATTTTATAAATAATTAAATTCAAAAATATTATTTTTATTTAAAATTTAATAAAAATGACATACAATCAAATTTATTGAATAATGATTGGTGTGAAGCAGAGATTTTATGTTTTCTAGAAGGGAAAGTATTTTTAACTTATAGAAATGCATTTCTAATTTTTTGAAAATTACAAAACATACTTAGGATGTTTTGTATTGGTGCCAGAAACGTGTTGGAAACATAACACGCTATATAGTTGAAGTATTTGTGCTTCATTGCAAACAACCATACATAAATATAAAACCATCTCATGTGATGAAACACAACAGTTCAATACACAAGTTCAACATATCTCATTGGTTAGAAGCCCTCACATAAGCTTAAGACTCTCTCTAGCCCATCTACAACCAAGTTCTACCTAGCTTCCCTAGTTGAAAGCGCTCAAATACCAAGCTTCAACCACCTTAGTCTTGCACAAATAAACCAAGTTGCACCAAGCTTCCTTAGTTGAGAGCGTTCAAATACCGAACTTCAGCCGCCTTACTCATCCTACCATGGTACCATGCTCAATTCTATCTCATTGCTAATTGATCATAACATAGGTATAACAGCTTCAGCCAATCATATCATTCATATAGCAACAAGTGAATTCACATTGATATAGCATGCAACATTCATGTGCACTAAAAAAGACATTTAATAATTAAACTCACTTTTTCCTTTTACATCCAATCCTTAGCTCAATGTTGATCTTCTCCTTGTGTACCAACAACTTGTTATGAGCCTATCTTGAAATATAATTGGTCATTATATTGCTAGAAAAGCTTAATGTTAATTTGGTTTAAACAAATAACTAAAGTTTGTTATAAGTAACAGTGTGACCTTTCAAGATTGTTTAGCCCATAATTATTTCTATATTTGTCCAATCTATATGATTCTTATTTGTAATAAAATCTAACATATAAGATTACAATATATTACAATTTCAAAACATTTGGAGCATTATACAATTTGTGGTGCAATTTCAAAAGTTGTCTTGTTTTCTGCCCTTAACCAGTTTTGAGATACCAAGTTTAATGATTCAGATCTCACAATGTGTATGTTATATTTTTATGAAACTTTTCAGACACTTAGACAAGATAATAGGGGACATTTTTAATGTTTACCGCTTTTCCCAATTCTGCTTCTAAAATCCTCAAACTAAAGGGTTCTTATTCATATCATAACTCACAAAATACAATATATTAAGGTAAGGCTTTCACAGGTATTTAGCTAAGACATAATACTAAAACTTTTAGGTTTTACACTTTTGCTAATTTGGTATACAAACAGCTTAAAGAGGACAAAATGGCTGGAGTTACAAAAGTACAAGCAAACAACTCTAACCAACTAGATAGTCATGATTCATTTCATTATATCTCAACATCCAAACATGTAGAAGACATATAGAGCTATAACTCTTATATTTTGTGCTTTCTCTAATTCGACCTCTAAGATGGCCAAAACGAGTGAACACAGTATGGTATCTTGATGAGGTTTGAACCTGAACCAATTTCTGTTAGTTGATATTTTTTTATCCTATACGTCAAATCCTGCAAAACCATTTTACATCCATATACACAAGACATATATCTACAAGTTTCTTGTTTTATACTAATCCAAATTCATTCTCTAAAACCATGAAAATTAAGCCCCAATTTTCTTCCATGAAAACAGAAATTAGGGCTTTATCTAGTTACATGCAACCACAACCTATCAACCGTCAATTCAATATTAGCAACTTGGGAGTAATCAACTTACCAAGGACCAGGTTGCTTGTTTGATAGTTGGATCTTTTAAGGGAAAGTGAAGAAATGGAGAAAGAAGTGTTACGGTGATGGAATAACTGAGGAAAAGATGCTTATATATAAGTCCACCGCCTCATACTTTTGTCCACTTCTTTCTTGTCCATTTTCTTTCTTTTATTATTAAGTGTTACGGTGATGGAATAACTAAGGAAAAGATGCTTATATATAACTCCTCCGCCTTATACTTTTGTTCACTTCTTTCTTGTCCGTTTTCTTTCTTTTATTATTATTATTATTATTATTATTATTAGTATTATATACAAAATGCAATTTAATTCTTCAGCCTAATTTAATTAAATTTACTATCACATTTTTATGAATTTCAACCTAATCATTTGTTAACTCCAAAATTAGACTTTGATCATAGGGATGATATTTAAATCAGTGTTGTCAAAGGCGCAAAGGGCGCTTGCCTAGGCGCACAGGCGAGGCGATAGCAGCCCCTAGTGCCTTTGGACAGGCTAGGCGAGACACCTTCAAAGGGCCGTGGCTTGATGCGCTTTAATCAGCGCCTGATGCACCTCCATTTGGATTCACTTTGTGCGCCTAATGGAAACTTCAAACCCTAATGACTCTTTCACGTTTTGGACTGCTGCAGCCTTTTTTTTATAAAATTTTTAGGGACATTATAGTCAAAGTAAGACTAAGTTTCCTAGGGTTATAATTTAAGTTATATTAGGACTCTTTTAGAGTATTATATATTTAAACAGAAGACAAAAGTCAAGACAACAGCAATTTCTGACTTTTTATTCTATATTATAGCTAGCTGCTAGCCTCCATCATCCAAGAATTTCTGATTTTTTTACTCTAAAGTAAAGTAGCCAGCCTCTGTTCATCAATTTCCAGAGCTTTAGTAGTCCCCAACATGTCTAGCCAGGACAAGAATAAAGACAAGTAAGTTCTCTTTCTTTTTTTTCACTTTCCTCTCTTTTTTAAGTAAGTACGGAGCATCTATTAGATAGAAATTCATGACGAGTCCTAAAACCTGTTTAAAAGTTGAATTGAGTATTTAAAAACCTGTTTAAAAACCTGCATCAGCGAAGGGTGAAGAGCATCTATTAGATAGAAATTATCTCTCCATTAATCGGCTTAGGGTGAAGATGCTATTTAAAAACCTGCATCAGCAGCAATTTAATTGGGTATAACAACCGTTGCTTCTAAGTTTCGACTCAAAAAACAATTTATTTTTTCAACTGTTGCAATTTAATTGGGTATAACAACTGTTTTCCATAGGTAGAATTTGTAAAAGCTTAAGTCAAATCAGGTTATCAGTGTTGTTTATTAGTTTAGGTACTTGGATTTCAGGATATAAAATACACTAATGACAATTGTTTCCTTGAGGAAGCCCTTCAATTGTTTCCCACCTGGGAGTTCTTTACACCTAATATAAAATACACTAATGGCAATGAACTTTCAGTTTATTTGTTGTTTGTACATATTCAAATCAAAGGCTACAATAGGAAATAGATGTTAAAAAATTTTAACAAATATTATTTATTCAATTTCAAAGATGTAATTTTATATTTCTAATTTGGTTGCTTTAAATTTGTTTTGTTGGTCTTTAGTCCTTTCAAATTTATCAATAGAAAACTGGTCAAGTATCAATTGCTCAACACAGAATTATAATATCTTAGTTATATATCTAACTTTGCTAACACAAAATCTGAATTTCTTTTCTTTATTTTTTTCTCTCTAAAGTTTCTATATGTAAACTAGTAATTAGTAAATTTTTCGACAAGTTAGACATAAAACTAATAATATTCATTCGACTATCACCTTTTTATTTTTAGGCAACCATGCATTGATGGTTCAGTACCTACTAACAATAAGAAAGATCTAGCATGGAAATATAACTTCTTGCAAGATCATAAAGATACAAATTCGGTAACATGTTCATTTTGTGGGAAAGTTACAAAGGGTGGTATCTATAGGGCAAAGCTACATCTGACTGGGAGTAACAAAAATGCAAAAAAGTGTATGAAATGTTTAGATCATGTTAGGCAAGAATTAGAACAATATATGACAAAAAAAAAAAACAAGAAAAAGTTGACTATGACAAGCCACCAGTTCTCTATGATGTAGAGAGTATGATTGAAGTTGAAGATGACGAGGAAGAGGACACGATCAATTCAAATGGAAAGAGATTAGCAAGTAAAGGAAAGGCTGGTGGTGGAAATAGCAAAGGGATGCTTAAGAAAAAAGATCCCTTAGATGCTTTTATATCAAAAAGCTTGAAGTAGTGGTGCAACTTAGGAAACAGGGGAAATTGAGGCAAACCAATATTAATGACTCGTTAGACAAGGAAAAAAGAGCGATTTCATGTCAATACATCAGCAGATTCTTTTACCAAACAAGAATTCCTTTTAATGCAGCTCATTTGAATTCCTTTGAATGGATGGTTGAAGCTATAGGACAATATGGACCAAATTTACAACTTCCTAGTTATCATAAACTAAGAGTTCCTCTTTTGAAGAAAGAAGTTGCTTACACAAATGAGTTGTTGAAGAATCATGAAGATATTTGGAGAAAACATGGTTGTTCTATAATGTCAGATAGATAGACTAGCAAAACCAATAGGAGCTTGATAAATCTTTTGGTCAATTATCCTACTGAAACTAAGTTTGTGAAGTTTATTGATGCCTCAGCTTTCATGAAATTTGATGAGAAAGAATTTGAAATGCTTGCCCGGATTTATAGAGCAAATTCGGGATGCTAATATAGTGCAAGTTATAACTGATAATGGCTTAAATTTTAAGTTAGGTGGCAAGCTGTTGGATATAAAAATACCCCACTTATCCACTTATATTGGACACCTTGTGCTACGCATTGTGTTGATCTTATCTTAGAAGATATTGGGAACATGTCAAAGATTTCGAAAGCTATAGAAAGGGCTGTTAGCCAGTTATATATATAACCATACTCGTCTTTTGAATATGATGAGAGAATTCACAAAATAGAGAGTTGGTTTAGCCCGGAAAAATCAGATTTTGTACTACTTATCTCACATTGCAATGCATTCATAAGCAAAAAAAATTCTTTGAGAGCTTTTTTCACATCACAAGAATGGGTCTCTAGTACATGGGCGAAGGAAGCAAAAGGAAAATGTGTTGTAGAAACAGTTTTGATGCCTTCCTATTGGAATAATGTTGTCTACACGCTAAAAATTATGGGACCACTTGTTAGAGTTCTTCGACTTCTTGACAATGAAAAGAGACCTAATATGGGATACATTTATGAAGTAAAGGATCGTGCTAAGAAAGCTATCATCAAGTCTTTTGAAGGTAATGAGTTGAAGTACAAGGATGTCTTCAAAATTATTAATGAAAGGTGGGAATGCCAACTTCACCGACCTTTACATGTAGCCACCCATTTCCTAAATCCTGAATTTTTTTATGATATCCGGCTATAGAGTTTGATGAAGAGATCAAAGTTAGACTTTATGCTTGCATAGGAAAATTAGTTCGAAATCAAGATGTTCAAGACAAAATTATAAGTGAGTTGTCTATATACAAAAATGCTGAAGGCAGTTTTGGCAATCCATTGGCTATTAGATCAAGGAAAACAAAAGCACCAAGTATTCTTGATGTTTAAAGTTGCATTATTTGCAGAAAATTAGCTTTTTATCAAAAGTGTAAAACGGGTTTGTTGCTTAGATTATTAATTATTGACTAATATGATTTGTAGCTGAATGGTGGGGTCTTTATGGGAGTTTTGCTCCAAATTTACAGCAACTAGCTATAAAGATTCTTAGTTTAACTTGTAATACATCAGGTTGTGAAAGGAATTGGAGTGTTTTTGAGCAGGTATACACTTTGGGCCTGTTTGGGGTTGAGTTTGGGAAAAACTTTTGTCGGAAAATTTTTTGTATTTTTAACTTTTTTGAGTTTTGAAAACTGTTTTTTGCTAGAAGCGAATAAATATATGTTTTTTCATAAGCAAGTTTAAAAAAAATTAAAAAATCAGTCAATTAAATCAAAAAAATTCAAAACTTGCTTTTGGAACATTCAACAGTAATCCCAATTGAGAGTTTTAAATTCTTTTAAGTGTATTTTTATTTTTCTAGTCAAGTGACCTCTTGTTTAAATATTATTCTTTTATTTATACAAAGTGAAGAAACAGACTTGCACAACAAAGATTAAATGATTTGGTTTATATGAAGTACAATCAAGCTCTTAAAGCACGCTATGATCAAAGAGATGTTATTGATCCGATTTCCTTGGAGGATATTGATGAAAGTAATGAATGGTTAATTGGAAAAAGTGAAGTTCAGCCGTATGTAGATGAAGATGCCAAAGAAGATACTATGTTTTGTGATGAAGACAACAATGGCCTGACATGGGGTGTAGTAGCAAATGCAGCTGGAATTGGAGAAACTATTAGAAACACAAGAAATAAAGCAAAGACAACCAAGTCAAGGGCAAGTTCAAGTGCCTTACAATCAGAACATGTTTCAAAATATATGGAAGTTGACTCAGATGTGGAAGAAATTGAAGGATATGAAAGTGGTGTACCTGAAAGTGATGAAGAATTGAATGAAGATTCTAGTGATGGGCTTTAGGTTTTTATTAATAATAATGATAAGTTTTAAGATAGTTTTTTATTGAAGCCTATTATTTTTAGTTTTTCTTTTACAACCATAAGATTTAGGATTTTATCATATAATCCTTTTAGTTTTTTTTTGTTGAAACTTAAAATTTATTATGTTTAGAATTTTATGCTGATATATATATATATATATATATATATATATTATTTTTAGAATTTTGCGCCTTACTTCAATTAGGCGCACACTTTTTTTGTGCCTTAGGCGATGAAAGACTTTATTGCCTTGAGTGCGCCTTGCGCCTTTGATTACCTTGATTTAAATTGCAACTACGCTCAGTGTCTGGACGGTCCAGCACATCCAGTCTCGAAACGCACGTGTCGATTAGGATCTAATCTGGTGGTCATGACATATACCTCTCATAAACCCTGATATACCTCTGATATGACACTAATACACCATGTATACGTTACTTATATCCTTGTTATAACTAAATCATATTTAGTGGGCATTACATGATGCTTTATCTTTGTGCATTGATAGAAAGAAGTTGCTAAAGTTGGTTGTAAAGAGGAGGTATGCTTTTGCAAACGCACAGTTTAAGTATAATCATTCTGTTTATGCAGTAGCAATAAATTTTTAAGTTGTTCGTAACTAGGCATTTTCTCCTCTTCCTCCTTTTGTCATCACTTTTTCTTTTGCTTCTTCTAATGGTAATGGAGCTAAACTTGGCCCTCCCCAAGTTCAAATTTCTAGTTCCAACCCTGGATATATGGTACTGTATTGTTGTGAACTTTCATCGGTCAGCCCTACATGAGCTCGACCCAATGTTTAAAAAGTTCTCTTGCTCTGACAAATTCGCAAGCATGTTGTTTTCCTTGGGTTACAAAAGACCAGTTGTCATTCAGTCTATGTACATTTTTAAGGTAAGTTATAATTTGAGCTACACAAGAGTTTCTTGCTGTTTGCTTCATAGGGATAAGCTACGAAAAGCTTAAGAGAACATGAAACCCTCTGTTTTCCTTAATTTTTGGGACTTCATGATCACAGCCTTCTAGACAATGCAGACCTATCAGATTTCAGGTTAAAACATATGTGACATAGCAGATTTTTTTTAATTTTTGGAAATACCTTTATTGATAGCATGTAAATTTTTTACTTACTGGCAATTATGATTCTGATTTATTAGGGTATAACTCTAAATCATTGTAGGAGTTGCATTGGGTATGATGGAACATAACATTGTATTTATCTCTATTTGATCCAGTTTGATATCCATGTGTATGTGATATGTTCCATCGCTAAATCATTTTGAATTTAAAATATATGGTATACTCTGAATGTTGCTCCGTGCTGCCTCCATCTTTTAGAGATACGTCTAACACTGAAAAACACCTATACTGAACATAATATTTCTCTAGCTTGTTTAGGTTGTATAAGAACTTGTTCAAAAACGGATTATTATATTCCTGTTGCTTCAGAGCTTGGATTTGTAATTAGTTAAAGGAAGTTATCATATGTGACTCCTATGAGTTTCATTTTGCTAAATCATTAGACCTTTGTTAACAGCAACCGGGTATTGGTGGTGAAGTAGTGCCACATCAGGATAGCTCATTTCTGTATACTGAACCAACAACTTGTACAGGGCTGTGGCTAGCCTTGGAAGATGCAACTGTAACAAATGGTTGTCTGTGGGCCATTCCTGGATCTCATAAAAGTATCTTCGATCTTCTACTCGACTTATTTTTTCCTATGAACAGAGAAAGCAAAGGAATAGCAATATGTCATCCTTTTTGTGCTGTTTTCATATGGTCTTGTCAGAAGATTTCTTAGGGGTGAGCAGGGGTGTAGTTTGATCGCCCCTCCCCTTCTTATGACGAAAAGGATTTTGTGCCTATTGAAGTGAAAGCAGGTTCTTTGGTTGTCATTCATAGTGATCTTATTCATTAGAGGTATGAGTTCCAATAAACTATGTTTCTCATTCGCTACTGAGAAGTGTTATTTTTCTCAACAGCAGATGACTTCCAAACTCACCCTTTCTTTTCTCTTAGTGTGCATGGGCTGTAGTTCTGAGAACCAGTCTCCAAATCAAGGCATGCCTACAGCTTGCATGTGGTGGATACTGGTGGCTGCAAATGGGCACAGGATAATTGGTAAGTCAAGGTGCATGTTGTCTTCTTCTTTTCTAGTACAGCTTTATATTTCATCAACTGTTAAAAGTATGAACTACAATGTTTGAGCAGGCTAAATTGTGTCATTGGCAGTTCATTTAACTTTTGTTATCTTAATAATATGAAGAAGTAGCTTACATATGACTCCAGACTTCTTTTGCAAAGAACTGAATATATTCTAATCACTGCTTAATATGAAGGAATATATTTTACTAGATGAAATAGATTCCATCCTGTCTGTAAATGCTTACATAGGTATGCAGTCTTTATTTGTTACTTTGCCGTATAGCTGGTCCATGATCATTTGGTTTTTCTCCCTGCAGTGTAGACTTAGACTATATGTATGCTGATGACCTGGAACTTGGGTTGTCTACTTTTTTTTTTCCATGATTATAACCTTCCTTTTCTTATAAAGCAAGAGCTGATGAAAAGATGAAAATGTTTCTAGAGTGACATAGCTATTTCAATGTAATGAATTAAATGGTTTTGTTGATAACATTCATTTGTTGTAACATTTCTGAAAAATAAAGAGAAGTGTAGGAAAATCAGGGATTTATTTCCTATTTAGAATATTTTCTCTTTGTGACTTATTTCCTATTTAGAATATTTCCTCTTTGTATTTTTATTTTCTTCCTTTTTTTATTCATTGATTCTAGAATAGAAGTTCTATATAAACTTGTATATTTCTTTGTAATGATTTAAGACATATAGAAAAGAAGTATTTCTCATTTTCCAAATTGGTATCCAAGCTGGGTTATCAGCCTTTTTCTTCTACCTAAAAGTTATATTCTCTAGGGTTTTAATACCCAACCCGATTAAGAGAGTTTAAGCTCTCATCTCCTACACCAGTGGAAGCGCTAGACGCCAGCCAGTCTTCTGGTGAAATTTCCGTCAACTGCAGAGGCAGCGCATGACCACACGCACCGATGTAGCCTTCCGCTCCGATCCCAAGCGCGGGCGCGTAAGTTCTCCGGTGACCTTTTTTGAGATTCTTTGTTCCAGAATCCTTTCTACATTTTTCCAACTTTGTCTGATCTTTTTTTATCTCTGTTTGGCTGTGTTGATTTTTCTCCTTCATATGAATGGCAAGCAACAATCACTACAAAAAATCATGGCATACACAAGAAACATGCTGAAAAATTTATGGCAAACCAAAAAATATGAAAAAGAAGTCTAGTGGAGGTCACACACTTTAGGCTGTCTCAAATCAAGAACAACAATCTTCTTCAAGTTCATTTCCTTTTACTAAGGAACAAATAAACCAATTGTACAAGTTTCGCGAGTCTAAAAAAACTCCTTGTTCCTTAGCTTAAAAAGGTAACTATTTGCAAACTGCTCTTATTACTGTCAATTATAATCATGCTTAAATTATTGATTCAGGTGCAATTAATCATATGACTGGATTGTCAAGCCTTTTTTTCATGTAGTTCTTGTGCAGGAAATCAAAAAATTAAAATTGCAGATGACTCTCTTTTAGCCATTGCAAGAAAAGTTTCCATTGTAGTGTCCCCATCTCCTACTCTTTATGATGTTCTTCATGTTCCCAAGCTCTCATGTAATTTGTTGTCTATTAGTAAGCTAGTTCATGATCAAAATTGTCAAGTTAATTTTCCAAACTCACTGCGTGTTTCAGGATTTGACCTCGAGGAGGATTATTGACAATACTAGACAGAGTGAAGGACTATTTTTTTTAGGATGGTTCTAAGTCGGGGCGACAATCCCACTAAATAAGTATTTGTGTCGAATCTATTTCTATTGTTAATAATGATGTTATGTTATGGCATTTTAGGTTAGGTCATCCTAGTTTTAGATATTTGAAGCATTTGTTTCCTAAGTTATTTGATAATAAAGATTCATGCTTGTTTATTTGTGAAATATGTGAATTTGCAAAACATCATCGCACTTTTTTTCCTTCACAACCATACAAACTATCAAGACCATTCACTATGATTCACAGTGATGTTTGGGGTCTAAATACAATAAGTATACCATCTGGTAAGAAATGGTTTATTATTTTTAATGATGATCATACTCAACTTTGTTGGGTATTTCTATTGAAAGAAAAATCAGAAGTTGAAAAGGTTTTCAAAAACTTTTACAATATGGTCCAGATTCAGTTTCAAACTAATATACAAATTTTCAAAAGTGATAATGGAAAACAATATTTCAATATGATCTTGGGAAACTTTTTTCTGGAAAAAAGGATCATTCATCATAGTTCTTGCATTGATACATCTCAACAGAATGAAGTTGCTAAAATGAAATATAAACATTTATTGGAGGTGGCTCGTGCATTACTTTTTACTATTAAAGTTCCTAAGTATTTGTGAGGAGAAGTTGTTTTAACTGCATCATACTAAATAACTAGAATGTCTTCCAAAGTTTTGCAATACCAAACTCCTTTCCAAGTGTTCACAACAATTTTTTCTCATGCCAGACTTTCTACAGATCTCCCTCTAAAAGTTTTTTGGATGTACAACTTTTGTCAATGAACATAGGAATATTGGCAAACTCAAACCTAGAGCTATAAAATGTGTTTTCATTGGTTATTCCTCATATCAGAAAAGTTATAAATGTTTTGATCCAGTATCAAAAAAATTTGTCATAATGGATGTCACATTTTTTGAAAAACAACCGTTTTTTAAGGATCTTCATCTCCAGGGGGAGACTTGTAAGGAAGATTTATTTGTCAACTCTTGTAATGATATCTTTTTTTTCAGATGATGTATTTGTTTTCCAAGATCCTGAGTCCAATGCACCTATAATAAATGACCAAGAGTTATGTGTTGAAACACCTCTTACTATGAGTGATATTCCTTCTACATTAGGGCCTACATCTGAAAATCTGGGCCTACAACATGATAATATTATGACAACAGGCAATAGATTCACAAAAGGTGATCAAACTTGGAAAGAATTGTTTACTCGAAGAAGAACCATAAGCAAAGGAAAGACGAATTGGCTCTTCAGCACAGTCATGAATCTGAACTAAGGATAAATCAACAATCGAAATCTAGTGCAAGTAATTTCCATTCTTTTCCTGAAACTTCTAATTTTGATATCCTTATAGCCCTTTGCAAAGGAGTCAAATTTTGTACTAGATATCCCTTATCTAAATTTATGTCATATTAAAATTTATCTCCATCTCTTGTTGCGTTTGCATCTAAATTGTCAAGTGTAGAAATTTCTAGCAATGTATAGGAGGCTATAGAAATTCCAAAGTGGAAGGAAGCGATACTTGAAGAGATGAGAGCTCAGATCCTGTACTAGATATCCTTTATCTAAATTTGTGTCATACTAAAATTTATCTCTATCTCTTGTTGCATTTGCATCTAAATTGTCAAGTATAGAAATTCCTAGCAATGTATAAGAGTCTCTAGAAATTCTACAGTGGAAGGAAGCAGTACTTGAAGAGATGAGAGCTCTTAAGAAGAACAATACTTGGAATGTCATGGCATTGCTAGTAGGGAAGATGACTGTAGGTTGTAAATGGATCTTCACTGTGAAATATAATTATGATGGTTCAGTAGAGGGATACAAAGTTCAATCAGTAGCTAAGAGATTCATCTAGACATATGGCATAGATTACTATGAAACTTTTGGGCCTGTTGCAAAATTGAACACGGTAAGTGTACTTTTATCTATTACTACTAATTTAGATTGACTTTTGCAGCAATTAGATGTGAAAAATGCATTTCTAAATGGAGATTTCGATGAAGAAGTATACATGGATATTCCACCGGGCTTTGAAGAGAAATTTGATTCCAAAGTGTGTAAACTAAAGAGATCATTATATGGTCTCAAACAATCCCCGAGAGCTTGGTTTGAAAAGTTTACACAGTCTGTAAAAAAATAAGGATATTCCCAGGGATAAGCTGACCATACTTTGTTTTCAAATTCTCTTCTGAATGAAAGGTTACCGTGTTAATAGTCTATGTTGATGATATTATTCTCACTGGCGATGATGTGGTTGAAATGGAAAGATTAAAGAAAAGTCTTGTATTAGAATTTGAGATCAAATATTTTGGTGCTTTTAGATATTTCCTTAGAATGGAAATTGCCCGTTCAAGGAAATGAATTATGGTATCTCAACGTAAATACATCTTTGATCTCCTAAAAGAGACTGAGATGAGTGGTTGTAGACCTGCTGAAACTCCTATAGATCCTAATGTGATACTTTGGGAAAAAAGAAGTGTTCCTGTTGATACTAGTAGATACCAGAAATTGGTTGAGAAATTGATCTACTTGTCTCATACTCGACCATATATTACCCTTTCAGTCAGTGTTGTGAGTCAATTTATGCATGCATCTTATGAAGAACATCTTGAGGCAGTATACCGGATTTTGAGACATTTGAAATCTACTCTTGGAAAAAGTTTGTTTTTTAAGACGACTAATAAAAAGAGTATTGAAGTATTTACAGATGCAGATTGGGCTAGCTCTGTAACTGACATGAGACCTACCTCAAAATATTGTACTTTTGTTTGGGGGAACTTAGTTACTTGGAGAAGTAAAAAACAAACTATTGTTGTCCGAAGCAATGCAGAAGCTGAATTTAGAGCGATGACTTAAGGAATTTGTAAGATACTATGGTTACAAAGAATTTTCAATGAGTTTAAGAAGAAAGTGAAACTTCATCTGAAGCTGTATTGTGATAATAAGGTTGTAATAAACCTAACTCACAATCATGTCCAACACGATATGACAAAGCATATTGAAATCGATTAACATTTTATCAAAAAAAAACTTGAAGCTGGAACTATTTGTCTACCATTTGTTGCGTTTAGTTAATAGACATCCTGACTAAGGGGCTTCCAAGGCATAATTTTGAGCATCTTATAAGCAAGTTGGGCATAATTGATATTTATGCACCAACTTGAGGGGAGTGTAGGAAAATCAGAAATTTATTTTCTATTTAAAATATTTCCTCTTTATGATATATTTCCTATTTAGAATATTTTCTCTTTATATTTTTATTTTCTTCTTTTTTTTTTATTTTTTGATTCTAGGATATAAGTTTTATATAAACTTGTATATTTATTTGTAATGATTTAAGATATACAGAAAAGAAGTATTTTTTCTTTTCCAACAAGAAGAAACGAAAAAAAAAAAGGGAAAGCTAACTTATTTTACCAAGGTTTCCAGGGAAATGTCTTTCCTTTTAACAGTACCCGACTTTCAAAAATACTCTAGGGGATAAACCTTGTCTTTCAATTTTACTTTTGTGTGGTTTACAGTCCTTTGGTGTGACTGACTACCTTATCTTATTGTAGCCATTTTTTATTTCCTTTTCTTGAAAAATACATGAAGGATCAATTATGTTACGAGCAGTGGAATATATTTTTGATCTTCTGAGAGGAAATTGCTTGCCATTATTATGGACATGTTTTGGCTCCACTCTATATATTAGCCGAAGTTAGCTCTACTCTTATGATTTGAGTTCTATGAAATATGGTTTTAGCATCTCCCTACCTGCCAATTGCTTTTGTTGTATCGAAAGCTTATGTTATATTTGCTTTAAATCTTCTATAGGATTAGAAGGAAAGTTGAGCCAGAGCCTCCATATGTATCCTAGTGGATCCATAGTCAGATTTAGTTCAATGACTGCTGCATGCATCTCAGGCGGCACTATCTTTTCTCGGTTGCAACTTGTGAAATTAATTTTTGTTATTATGTACATTGAGAGCTAATAACAAATAAAAGGCTGTATCACCAATTGTAATGTCTAATAATTATGGTATGATGGAAAATTTTTCCTGCATTTATTTTGTTTCCAGAATGTGCTGCATCTGCATGTAGTTAATGGAAATTTCACTAATCATTAATCAAAGGTTTTTTTTTTTTCCGGGTGATTTGCTCAATATTATCAAGCAATAATTGCTGCTGTAAAACAATTTTCTGTCAAAGCAAGTACTTGATGTCTATTAGTACTGCAGTATAGTATTAAACAGTGGAGAAGGCTTATCTACTTATTTTGTAGGGAGAAGAAAATTTTTGCTATTTCGTTCCTGCAATCTCTGTTACTACTGGTATCGGGATATCTTCTCTATTTTCTTTATTTCTTACTGCATCATGGATATCAGGCCCAATTCTTTGAATTTTATATATAAGTGCAAAAAGAATAGAGTTTGTTGAACAAAGAGTCAACAGAAAAATTCTTAGTTCCCCAAGTTGATGATTGCTAGCAATGAGTTTTCTTAAGTGGTGAAACCTGAAGTTGAAGGGAAGAGTGAAGCCCATAACTCAGCTAGTAAAACAGTTTTTTGATGTTATGATAGGGGCATAGCATAGGGAAGTGTAGTCTTTTCATGAAGTAGTTATTGGGTGATGCAGACTTGTACTGAATAACCAAGTGAGACCCTTTCTGAACTAGAGATTTTGATGATAGAATTTGAAAACATTGGGCAACACAAAGGGCAGAAAACTATAGTAAAATAGTGTTAGTTTCTTGTTTACAGAGTGATGGGCAACAGTGGAGAAAATAATACAAAAGTGGGTGATAAACCAAAGTGGGAGTTAAGTGAGTGTAGTTGCCAACTGAGGGATCTTTGTTGTCTTATTGAGGCAGAGGAAGGACAAGAGGGAGATGGGGGCTATTACTTATTAGTATTAGATTCGAGTCAAAGGGGCAGGCAGGCAGAAACAGATGCACCAACAGCTATTTTTGGCCAAAGGCAATTTAATACAGAGCAGCGCTTAGATTTTTCACTGGATCACGTTCTCTCCTCGTCCTCGGCAACATGCGTTTCTTTTCTTTTCTTCTTTGTGTTCTACAGTTGTTCTTCCTTTGATATATTTTACTGTTCCTTTTCTCTTTCTCACTCTCTTTGCTTGCTTTTTCACCTTTGCACCAGACGTTCAGTGATAATAACCCTGCAAAAGTTTCAGTGACAACTTATGGGCAGTCCCCTCTCTCTATCTTCCCCCACCTATACATATAATATAATGGATTGGTAATTGAAAAAAAAGCATGAGAGATTTTTCTTATTTACTGCCTGCTCATAAATAAAATTTTGAATCAATTCAATAACAACTTAAAATGTAGATGAAATAATAATTATTTTGTATACTTCATAGGCTGTGATTGATTGAATTATTCAAAAACTATATTCATGAATTCAGTCTAGGAAAATAAATGTTGTTCCATGATTGTGTTATTATTATTATTATTACAAGTTCGAACTTGGGATTGATTTTCAGCTATAAAGTTGTATGAGAAGGGGTGGGGTTGCATTTTCTTTTGGCAGTTCAAAATTTAATGCTATGTTATAAAGTAGTTTAGGTCAAATTAAAAATATCCTAATACTAACAATTTTAAATTAAAAAATAATAACTGAAATAATATTATTTTAAACTGTTAATAACTAAGTTTAACAGGAAAAAGAAAAATTTTAAAAATCTACATATAGCTCTGCCATTTTGCAATTTCAAGTATTATTTTTTTGGACCAAAAAGAGGCTTGTAGTTTGTACTATTAATATATTTAAGTTTTTTTACTGTAGTAATGTTAAAAAATATTGAGCTAGTACTAATGTGTAACGAAATAGATACAAACTTAACATATATAAAATTGTAAAAATGTTACAGAGTTTTTAACGTTTTCTAACAAAAAAAAATTAAATTTACTAATAGTATAAACTATAAAATTTTTTTTATCCAAAAAATTTCATATTTAAAAATTACAAAAATATGAAATCACATACAGGGTTTTTGAACTTTCCAAAAAAAAAAAATATAAATAACTTATGAATTAGCAAATAAAATCAGATAATTTAAAGGGTTAAACATTAAAAATATATAAAAAGTATAGTGTTTTAAAACTATTGGATTATAAACTTTTAATCTTATCCGTTGATAATAAATGATTGAGATTAAAAGTTGATGATCCAATGGTCCTAAATCATCAAGTGTAATTTATACCGGGTGCACTACAGAAAGCCTCAAAAAAATATTTCTGATAAAGACTCATGACTCTTCCATGTCCTCGTAAAGTATAGACATGAACGAGGCTTGAGTAAATGTAGAGGGCCGTAACAGAAATATAGGAAAAAGGGGGACCGTGATACTTCATAAAACTGGGTTCCAATTTTAATAACTTCTAGGAGGTTTGTGGTGCGGGACCACATTGCTCTATTGGCTGAGTCACTAACTGTGAATTATGGCTGACACTTAGGTCTGGTTTAATATTTCTCATGACGTACAAAATGCCAAAATGCATTGCACAAAATCAAAGATAAAAAAAAACACACACACACAACACACTCCCATATTAATTTGCTTCAACGTATCCTTCATGTGCTGTATAAATCGAACGCCACAACTAGACGATTCTCAAGAAACAGATAATATTTTCCGATAAGTGGTTTGGTCATGGAATTATCTTCATGCAAAGTAGTCCTAAGTACTGTTGTCGCCGGCAGCATTATCTGATTATGTTTTCTTTGTATTTACTGTAACCTTTTAATTTCCTGTAATTTTGAATTCTCTTTGTTCTTGTTTCTTTTCCAAGGAGAACAAGTAATGTTCTCTTGGTCTCAAACATTGTATAGATGATTAAAGGACACACATGAGAAGAATATTATAATAGGGATCAGTCCAATTTTAATTATAAGGTCACTTCAACATCAACTCTTTCACATCCATACCAAAACGAACTCTCTCATTATACAAACAGGGTCTCAAAATTGCACAGCCTTGCCCATGAAATTACTACATCATCATCTTCTTTATATATATATATATATATATAGTGAGTGGTGTACCATGGTTTAACCAACATGTTCCAAATGTAATTTAGGGCAAATTGAATCCCCACATTTAACACTGTAGATTGCAGCATGAACAGAAAGAACAGTCTCAATTTCCAACTAAAAAACAAACTGAAACATATTAACCAGCTTACAGTATTCAGAGCTGCAAATGCAATTAAGAGCTGCATTTGTACCCACATTGGTTAGCTGGCTTCTGTTTTTGTCTTCACTTCTTCACTGGGAGAAACTCAAAATACTTGTTTGGATTATTCATCTTTGTACTTACGGCTCTGATTGGTCTGTCGTTAATGTTCCTCAACCCTTCACTCTCTTCATTAATACTACTGCATAATGGAAATAACTCCAGGGTTTCAGCTAATTCAACTTCTTCTGTAACTCTATCCTCGTCCACAATATTTGACTCATGATGAGTCTCTATCCACCTGCTGGGTTGAAACGATGCATTCTGGTTCTGAAAGTTTATGAATCTTGAACTTGCTGTTGTGTTCATGTTGTTCATGAATTGGATAGGAGATGATGGGTATAAATCCATAGCGTGCCACGTGTAATTCTTATGATGGTGAAATATTTTTTCCTCAAATTGTGAACAACCATTATTTATTATTGTGCTTTCTGCTGTTGCTACTCTGTGCATTGGAAAAGGCCCCTGAAAAAAAAAAGGAAAAAAAAAACCCCTAAATGATTATCAACAAATCAAGAATTTTCGAGCTCTTTCATGAAACAGATCCAATTTTGAGCCTCTTCTTTTCCAATAATATATATCCAAAAACACACCAATTTCTTTATATATTGATATGTCAAATAATAATTGGATCTTAATCTTTTGCTTAAATGAGATTATAAAATAATAATTTACATGACATTTTCTTATTGGTTTGATGTACATATTCGGTCTATACAAAAAATTTTCATTAATTTGATAATTGTATGAAAGTATGACACGGCCGAAATACATACCACTAAATTCTCACAGAAGTTAGAAGGAGGTACTGATGGTGATAAGTTCTTTTTCTGTTCAAGTTGAGAAACAGCCTTCATTCCTTTTTTACAAAAATCCAATAAACAAAATCAAATTACATCTCAAAAAGTCAAACAAGAGAATTTTAAGGGAAAAAAATATATTATGTATAAATACCTGAATCTTTGTTATGGTGGGTTTCAAGATGATCATGTTTTGGGAGCTTAGAACTAGTCTCTGCGTCACGACGACGTTTTTGCCGTTCTCTTGCTTTATGGTTTTGAAACCAGTAAAACACATTCTTTCCTTCAATCTTACCAAAACGACGGAGGTGCGAAGCTATTTGTTGGATTTGATCAGCTGTTGGGGTTCTTGTTCCTCTTCTGTACATTTCTTCCAGCGCTAGTAGCTGCTCCGCCGTGGGATTCCAACGTGAACTCCCCATTAATGGTTCCTCGTTGAATTCTCTCCTCTTTTGTTCCTCCGGCATTTGATTGCCTGAACCCTTAATATTATCAATACAGGCGTGTGCGTCTTTGGAACGACATTATACATATAAAGAGAAAAAAAAAAAAAAAAGCAAAAACGGCATACCTAGGTGACCGTTTAGTCCAAGAAGATGATTGGTGTTATGCGTTTGAATGCAATTAGTAGAATGAGGAAGAGGAGTTGTGTTAGTCTTGTTAGGTTTTGGGGTAATAGGCAACAATTTTCCAACATTGACTGAATCATTCATGCTAACTACCACATCTTTCTTACCACTACTCTCATTCATATCTGTTAATTTCTAGTTAATAGAGAGAGAGAGAGGAGACAAGGACAAAGCAGAGGCACTACTGAGAAGCTTGGAATTCAGGGTGAAGAAGGATAATATATAGAAAACAAAGGCGACCTGACTAGATTCGAAGGTGTGAAATATATGTACATAGTTCTCTGATTCATAGTTTTTTTCACAATAATAAAGGAACATGTTTAAGACAGATTATAATTCACCCTTAAATAATTAATCTCCACCAATAATTAGCTATTCTATTTGGATTCGCACTACAGGTCCATTATGGAAGTAAAATGTAAAATCTCTAAGTTTTTTTTTTTTTCATAAAACCACGTGTTTGTTTCGGTCTATATATTAATAGGTTTATATTCGAATGACGGCAAAACATTGTTATAAGAGTTTTAAATTAGTTGTTTTTCTAAAATTAAAATGTGTAAATTTAATAAAGAATTTTGCAGTAACTCATCTATAATTTAATAGTAACTCATCTACACCATTTTAAAAAATCTCTTAAATTTGAATTTGAGACCTCTTTTTTAAGAGGAAATACATAACATCTCATGGTGAATTAATGTGAAATTTCCATGTTTTGTTTTAATTGTTACCAAACTAAATACATGTTTGGCTACCTGTGCAATAATTATACGTCTTCTCTACTGTTTATTTTTATTTTACTAAATTCTAAAATTTTAGAAATCCCCCTTAAACATAAAATTAGCAAACAGATAAGCATTATAAATGAAACAAATGCGTTAGTTCTTTTGTTTAAATATTATCTTCTTTTTTACTTTAATTTTCATTCATCTTTTTTTGATGATATATATATTCTTTTTTCAGCGAATCTCACAATATGAAGAATTGTTACATATCATTGATAAATGAAGAAAATAAGAGTAAGAATAATATGAAAAAGATAGTTAATAATTTTTCTATTAAAAATAAAAAATATGTTTTTTATTAAAAAAAAAAAAAACTCATGCCCTCCTATCTTTTTATCTTCGTTTCTCCATTCTCACTGTTCACTTCAAATTTAATTATTCATTTTTTTTTTCTGAATTTTCTTTTAACTTTATTTCCTTCATTCTCTTTTATAATAATCAGATTTTTTCTTACTCCAAATTCCAACCACAGCATCACCATCCATCTCAGTTCTCATAAATTTCATCACCACTCTTTTCACCAAAGATCCTTAATTCTCCTCTCTCTCTCTCTCTCTCAATAATCAGATTTTTTTCTTTCTTCTAAAAAATTCACCACTTTGACTATTGATCCCACTATCCACTCTTTGTGGTAGAGCATCAATCTGATCCTCACTCGAATTCAAACAATTCGAAACGCCAACCGTAAAGTAAATTCTCTTAAAATTTTAACATGAATAGAAAATCAAAATATGGTCTATTAAAATAATCATCCACTCAATGTAAATGTGACAATATATAATTCCATTAACAATAAAATCATCCGGGCAAACTAAATTAATTATTAATTTGGATTTTTCTATTCGATTTTCACAAATTTCTATTGCCACCTTCTTCGGTGCACTTGAAGTATCGGAATACCACTAGCACTTTTTCTTCTTCACGTTGTATTCTCAAAATCAGGTTGATTTTTTTTTTTTTGGAAAAAAAAAAGTAAAAAAAGAAACATCGGATAGATGGATTAACTGGAAAAATACAATCAGTAAGTCCGGTATGGGGTGTGGAAGGTTTTAATCATTTTGTTCCAAGAGGAATAACCTCTCATTATATTACAGCGGGTACATTGGACATATTGGCGGGCCTATTTCATCTTAGTATCAATATTTATATAAAAGATTACGTATGAGAAATATTGAAACTAAACCTTTCCTTTGAATTTTATTTTATTTTATTTTTTATTTTGCTTGGTAAAACCCATTGCTGGTTATAATCATTTTATTTCTCGACGATATTAAACAACATACTCTCTTCAATTTTAAAATTGTTTTATATTCATATTCAAATTAGAACTTCTAGTTAAAAAAAACAAAATGTCATCTCATCTCACACCTTGATGCCTTTGAAATCGAAACCAAATCAGTTGTGTAATTGTGTTTTTGAATCCAAATTCTTATTGAACTGTAAACTGCATACTTCGATAATTACAAAAGTACGCGTAAAGTGGCCCTATATCTAATAATAATTGCGAAGTACATTCCAATGTCGTAGCAGTGGGTAGGCAAAAGAGTTTAACAAAGCTCAAAGAAGTTTTTCTTTGGAAAACTATCTTAACTGAAAGAAACCGGCCAGAGACAAGTGAAAGATACTGAGAGAGAAGTGGCGGATCCAAAAATTTTGTCTTGTGGGATCCATATGTCATTAATTGAAAATCATGATTTTAAGACTTAATCTCTACAAAATGTAAAAATAAAAAAAAAATTATAAAATGCATAAAATAACTAATGTGTTCTTCAAGAATTTTTTTTTTTTTATTTTACTTTTTATATGTATATGCATTTGGCTATATAAAAGATCTTAGCTTGCAAGTCAGAATGAGTAAAGTGCAGGTTGAATTATGTGTACTACGGAAATATATAATTGTTGAATTATTTGGAGTTATGGATTGAGTTTGAGATTTTCTTTTACCTTTTTACAAAATCATTACCAGCATATAGTGGGACAGTTTATGATACCTGAACCTACTCCTGCATGCTAGCTGCTTTTGTAAACTCCTAGACAATTCCAACATTAAAAGTTGTACTTCTGTTTCCCCTCCTAAAACACAAATAAATACTACTCAAGTTATATATATGTTATTTGAAAGTGTATTTCTTTAACATATATTTTTAATTATTAACTAACTTGTTAATACTAATTAAAGAGTAATTTGATTAATATTTTTATTTTCAAAAATTACGAGATTTCTAATTTAAATTTTTTTTTTCCACCGTCCACTAATATTTGTGGAAATTTATCACTTTTATGATTGATGAAAAAACAGCTATTTTCTTCTTTATATAGTCCATTACCATCGGCCTTCTAATGAACCAAAAATTATCTAGTTTGATTTCGTCCCAAATTCGGGAAAAAACAGAGTTTTGCACCTATTTCAATAAACAATTTATTGCTATGTGGCTGAGTGCGAGGAAGAATGTAAATGAACCATTTGGTTCCTATCATTTTATTTCATATGCAGTTGGAAACATTTACCACTGTTCCACATAATACATTACAACTTGATCAGCATAAATTAATGCTAATGTAATGCTACACATATTTCCATTTTTTTTTCCTTCCTGGGTGACAAGAAAATTTTAAAAAAATTAGTAGAATGGATGGAACCAACCAGGAGATTCTTCCTCTATACATATATACCTGATCTTTGGCTAGATGGAGTATATATGAATATGTATGATAGCCATAATCTTGGTTTTCGAGTTGAAGCTGCAGTTCATCAATGGATGAATCTAACTTGCCTGAAAATATATATGCAAGCTACTCAAGAAGTTTGTTACAGGTGCCAACACCAACTGCTGCAGCAAGATGCCAACCAGCATGAATGAAAGGAGTAGTAGGAAATAGATCATCTGCAACAAAAAGAGCACCTCCCAACAAGGATGACATC